>CP092865.1:170750880-170786796 GCA_030710605.1 Cordylochernes scorpioides | reverse complement strand
ATCGATATTTTGCAATATACGGGTTCGTATTTTATCCATTTATCGCTGCCACCATCTTTTAATGTACATCCATACAGAGTTCAAAACAACACTACTCACGTCACGTGGGAAAACATCCAATGTTCTCAGCACAATAATAATTAAAAAATATTTTTGTCAAACAATAAATATATTATTTATAAGTAATTCTACTGTCCCCTAAAAGAGCTTTTGTCCATATTTTGATTCAATACCATTTCTAAGATTCAACCCTTCAATGTAGCATATATAAGTAGAACGATCCAATACAGTATTAGAGCTCTAAAAAGCGGCCTGGTAGATTAAATTGGCGAAACCGCTGGGAGGGTTTACTACTGATGAACCAAGCCCTCCCAATAGTTTTTCATCGCAGTAAGGACAGTAGAAGTCTGTTTTATATATAAAAGAAACATTCATGCTTTGATGATTTCATTTCCTATATAATGAATCTCCTGATTATTAAACTGAACGTTGCTGATGGTTTGCACCATCTATCCGGATAAATTCTCTTCTTTTTATATTATGATGCATTAGCGTGCCATCTATTATTAAAATTCGAAACTATTATAGACGCGTATCGAAAAATACAATATAACAGCGGTATGGTAGATTAAACTGGCGAAACCGCTGGGAGGGTTCATCACTGATGAGCCAGGCCCTACCTTTAATTTTTCCATTGCAGTAAAGACAGTAGAAATTGTTTATTTTCAAAAAGAATCATAGGCGTCTATAATAGTTTCGAATTTTGATATCTTCTTTTTACTCTTCTCTCCTTCTCCCCATGTTTAAGCGTTATCATGAACATTGGTCTTGAATTAACTTCAAGGATTTTTTGAAGAATCCTTTATGATAGATGACACAAGCCATCAACAACTTCCATTTGCACGATAAGTAGATGCCTTTTTCCTTTTTTTTTATTTATCCACCTTATCTCAGTACAATATCACATTTGTACTATTTTTACATTTATTCGCGTTCTCACGCAATTCTGGCCTTAACTACCCGTTTCATGATTTTTTAGGATGCCTGAATGACCAGTTTTTGGTCGTTGAGGTACAGCTTGCACCACGCTGATGAGGGCCAACAGCCCGAAACGCGTCCGTGGTTAGCTTTTCTTGATTAATCAAGAATGGGTATTTGGCCAATTCTGGGATAATTAAAAATTAATAAAGTGTTGATATTTATTACGATAGATGGCACAAGCCATCAGCAACTTTCAGTTTCCCGATAAGGAGAGATGCCTTTTTTCCTTTTTTTTTATATTTTTATTTATGATAATGTTGGCGAGGGGTACAGCCTGCGCTACACTGACGAGGTTCATCAACCCGAAACAAGTAGGAATTTGGAATTTTGGAAATTCCTTTATCAATAAAAAGCGAATATCGTGAAATAATATGTTTGCATTATATCCTTTTTGACAGATATCACGAGACATCAACCACCCTAAAGAGACGTGTCTTGTCCTATCTATAAAAACCAAAGTATTTTATTAAGACATTTCGTATTATTGAGAAAAAAGGTCATATTTTGATCGTGCAACTAAAAGTTGCTAATGGATTGAGCCATCTATCGGAATAAATATAAACTATTCGTTGATTTCTAATAATTCCAGAACCTGGCCAAATATCCATTCTTGATTAATCAAGAAAAGCTAATCATATACGCGTTTCGGGCTGTTTATTCCGATAGATGACGCAAGTTGGCCCAGTTGCACGATATTGTTGCACGAAGCATGGCCCAGTTGCACGATATTGTTGCACGAAGCATGGCCCAGTTGCACGATATTGTTGCACGAAGCATGGCCCAGTTGCACGATATTGTTGCACGAAGCATGGCCCAGTTGCACGATTTTGTTGCACGAAGCATGGCCCAGTTGCACGATTTTGTTGCACGAAGTTTGGGCCAGTTGCACGATTTTGTTGCACGAAGCATGGCCCAGTTGCACGATTTTGTTGCACGAAGCATGGCCCAGTTGCACGATATTGTTGCACGAAGCATGGCCCAGTTGCACGATATTGTTGCACGAAGCATGGCCCAGTTGCACGATTTTGTTGCACGAAGTTTGGGCCAGTTGCACTATATTGTTGCACGAAGCATGGCCCAGTTGCACGATATTGTTGCACGAAGTTTGGGCCAGTTGCACTATATTGTTGCACGAAGCATGGCCCAGTTGCACGATATTGTTGCACGAAGTTTGGGCCAGTTGCACTATATTGTTGCACGAAGCATGGCCCAGTTGCACGATATTGTTGCACGAAACATGGCCCAGTTGCACGATATTGTTGCACGAAGCATGGCCCAGTTGCACGATATAGTTGCACGAAGCATGGCCCAGTTGCACGATTTTGTTGCATGAAGCATGGCCAGTTGCACGATTTTGCTGCACGAAGCATGGCCCAGTTGTACGAAATTGTTTCACGAAGCATGGCCCAGTTGCACGATATTGTTGCACGAACCATGGCCCATTTGTACGATTTTGTTGCACGAAGCATGGCCTAGTTGCACGATATTGTTGCATGAAGCATGGCCCATTTGTACGATTTTGTTGCACGAAGCATGGCCCAGTTGCACGATATTGTTGCACGAAGCATGGCCCAGTTGCACGATATTTTTGAACGAAGCATGGCCCATTTGTACGATTTTGTTGCACGAAGCATGGCCCAGTTGCGCGATATTTTTGCACGAAGCATGGCCCAGTTGCACGATATTGTTTCACTAAGCATGGCCCAGTTGCACGATATTGTTGCACGAAGTATGGCCCAGTTGCACGATATTGTTGCACTAAGCATGGCCCAGTTGCACGATATTGTTGCACGAAGTATGGCCCAGTTGCACGATATTGTTTCACTAAGCATGGCCCAGTTGCACGATATTGTTGCACGAAGTATGGCCCAGTTGCACGATATTGTTGCATGAAGCATGGCCCATTTGTACGATTTTGTTGCACGAAGTGTGGCCCATTTGTACGATTTTGTTGCACGAAGCATGGTCCAGTTGCACGATATTGTTTCACTAAGCATGGCCCAGTTGCACGATATTGTTGCACGAAGTATGGCCCAGTTGCACGATATTGTTGCACGAAGCATGGCCCATTTGTACGATTTTGTTGCACGAAGCATGGCCTAGTTGCACGATATTGTTGCATGAAGCATGGCCCATTTGTACGATTTTGTTGCACGAAGCATGGCCCAGTTGCACGATATTGTTGCACGAAGCATGGCCCAGTTGCACGATATTGTTGAACGAAGCATGGCCCATTTGTACGATTTTGTTGCACGAAGCATGGCCCAGTTGCACGATATCTTTGCACGAAGCATGGCCCAGTTGCACGATATTGTTTCACTAAGCATGGCCCAGTTGCACGATATTGTTGCACGAAGTATGGCCCAGTTGCACGATATTGTTGCACTAAGCATGGCCCATTTGTACGATTTTGTTGCACGAAGTATGGCCCAGTTGCACGATATTGTTGCACGAAGTATGGCCCAGTTGCACGATATTGTTTCACTAAGCATGGCCCAGTTGCACGATATTGTTGCACGAAGTATGGCCCAGTTGCACGATATTGTTGCATGAAGCATGGCCCATTTGTACGATTTTGTTGCACGAAGTGTGGCCCATTTGTACGATTTTGTTGCACGAAGCATGGTCCAGTTGCACGATATTGTTTCACTAAGCATGGCCCAGTTGCACGATATTGTTTCACTAAGCATGGCCCAGTTGCACGAAGTATGGCCCAGTTGCACGATATTGTTTCACGAAGCATGGCCCATTTGTACGATTTTATAGATACCCTCAAAATATAGTCAGCCAATCAAACACAACTTTCTCTATCTCTCTTTATATTGTTGCACGAAGCATGGCCCAGTTGCATGATATTGTTGCACGAAGCATGGCCCAGTTGCACGATATTGTTGCACGAAGCATGGCCCAGCTGCACGATATTGTTGCACGAAGCATTGCCCAGTTGCACGATTAGTAGATGCCTTTTTAAAATTTATCCGCCTTATCGCAGTACAATTTCACATTTGTACTATTTTTTTTTTTCACATTGAAATAATATGTTTGGATTATATTCATTTTAACAGATATCGCTAGGCATCAACAACGCTCAGGTACCTAGCCAGGAGTTGTGTTCACCCTCTTGTCCTATCTTTAACAACCAAAGTATTTAATTAAGACATTTCGTCTTATATAGGGTTGCAACGGAGTCAAAGATGTACAAAAGTGTACCAGTATCAATAAGTTAATAGGTATTCAATTAAATAGTTTGCTGGAGAGACATACCTTCTTGAAGAAAACGTAAGGAAATTGTACCTTTTAGCATGAATATCGGATTATGACAATTACTCTGAAAGATATTACAGTAACCTTTATTGAAGGCACACGAGATACATGAACAAAATTGCCTCTGTCTCCTTCAAAAATATATAGAACCGCGATATCAAAGACTTTCTACTTATTTAAGATTTGTACATGAGTGTAACAAGCACTGCGTGTCTTCAAATCATCTTCTTCACTGTCTAACGATATTTTCAGCTTTTGTATTCAACTGTTAACCTGGTACAGTATAACCTCCCTTAACGGACACCCGGCTAGCGGATACCTCTCTACAAAGGACAGTTTTCATTTGCAAAATTACCATTTTTACTATTAAGCAACTCTCCGGTAAGTGGACACCTCTCTCTAAAGGACACTTTGACTCTGCAATTAGATGTCCTTTACAGTGAGTTTCTACTGTTGTACAAGTAGACATAGTTCTAATCGGTCACTGACTCTGAGAGAAGTTTGTAAATATTTGACTCATGGCAGCCATTTCTTTACACTTAGTTCTTTCTTGACCTTGTTACATATTGTCACATGAAGGTATTGTCACATTACCATGTATAAAGTCGAGTGTGGTTCAGCAAGTGACTGGTGTCAAATGTCGTGTTACATCACCTAACTTAAGAATTGTCCTCACGACACAACGTTCACTATGTCACCAGTACTCCACCATTTTGTCTGTGGGTGCCGCTATTCCATGTTTACATGATGGTGTTTCAGAATTTAAGTGACACATGTCTATACGCTTAGCAGAATCCCGATATACATGTCAGAAGGTACAACTTCCAAATGATTCGTCCATGAGTTTATTACAATTGTTTTACTGATAAAAGTATATTATTAATATTAACCATCGTATTCTGGGAACAGAAACAATGGCAGTGGCTTGATCCAGATCATGGTAACGCTTCATCCAGATTGCAGAAATATCAAACTCTATCATTTCTTCTTTAGTTTCATAGCATAATATAGATACCCTCAAAATAGAGTCAGCCAATCAAACACAACTTTCTCTATTTCTCTGTATAGACGTCTCTGCTGGCGTTTCAAGAAACAGTGGAATGTCAGAATAATTTTTTATATATTTTAAGACAAAGATAACATATATCTCTCTCCACATTCAGAAGAAAGAATACAAGTCGTGGAGAATTCTCCTATAGGAATATAAATATTTCACAAATTGAAGTATTTTTAAGTTGGCATATCAACTTAATACAAAGTTTCAAAATGATTTATACATTCGACATCATCGTCGTGTGCTATTTTATTTTTATTCTTTATTTTTCTTCAGATGAGAGGTTGTGCCAGATTAACTCAATCTTATCAAAGATAAAAAATATATATTTATACAATGTTCCCATAACAGTATCTATTAGAGAACCCAAGTGAGACATTCACCCCTATCTCACAACAAAGAAATCTCCGTATTTGTTAGCGAGGTGTAATAAATTAGAATGTAAGGGGGGATTTCACCAAATTAATTTGACACAGCGCGCACAGCGGAGATAATTCACGTTCAAGATTTGAATATGAGGGAGCTGTGACAATAAAAACTGCTTCTTGTTTTTCTCTTGGCGATAATAAAGTTGGTAAAATCGAATTTCTCGAATAGCGTTACAATTTCTAGCCAATAACCTCTGTAACTGTATTTTACTCTGTCATCGTGTGAATTTATCGAGAAAACTATTTATTAATTTTTTTACATCACTGCTATTGGAATACATTGGCTTTATCCTCTGTGAGAAATAGTACAAAAGTGAATTTGTACTTGGATAAGGTGGATAAATTTAGAAAAAGGGCATTTCCTTATCGTGCAACTAAAATTTGCTTATAGCTTGCGCCATCTATCGATTAGTTGATATTTATTCCGATAGATGGCGTAAGCCATCAGAAACTTTTAGTTGCACGATCAGGAAATGTCCTTTTTTCTCAATTTATCTTTTGTGTTTATTATGGAAATATAAAGTAATAAAACCAATAAATAAAAGACAATTCGCTAAGAGAATAGTTTCTTTCCATCACGACAATACAAACTTTTTGTGTGTAACAACCCTTCGACAACTTTGTAATTTTAAAAAATAGTAAAAATGTGATATTGTACTGGGATAAGGTGCATAATTATGAAAAAAGGACATCTCCTTATCGTGCAACTGAAAGTTGCTGATGGCTTGCGCCATCTATCGGAATAAATATCAACTATTCTCGTTGATTTTTAATTATTCCAGAATTGGCCAAATACCCATTCTTGATTAATCAAAAATTAAACAATGATGGCGCAAGCCATCAGCAACTTTCAGTTGCACGAAAAGGAGATGCCTTTTTTCATAATTATATAATTATGATACTAAAATTCGATAAATTAAACAAATCCATATATACATAATACATATATACAGAGAAGTATGGAAATATGAGAGATGGATATACAAATGCTAATAAACATATAATACAGAAAATTCATAAAATAGAGACTCAAATTTAAAATCGTTTGTTTTTAAAATATGATATCTAATCTATACAGTGAGTCTATATAAAGAAAATTTTAGACAGAAGACGCAGAAATATTCTTCTGCCAAGATTACATCTGTGGAGAACCCGGGCGAAGTAAGAACGACTGCTACTATGCAAATAAAATTAATAATAAAATTATTTTCTTAGTTTATCAACCTGATTACAGTATGATTCCACTCTTGTACTATATATTCTAATATAACCAAATCAATATAAAATAATTTTTGTTTGTAAGACAATAATTTATTCAGAGAGATCCTGACCGAAGCTGCATCATTCACAGATGGTACATTCTATTCAAATTTCTATTTATTGGAATATTGTATAAATCTACACTCATTGATAAAACTTAAGGAAGCTGTAGCTTTTAGCATGCATATCGGTATTCAGACAATAACTCTGAAAGATACACTCGTGGACAAAACTTAAGGAAGTTGTACCTTTTAGCATGTATATCGAGATTCAGACAATAACTCTGAACGATACACTCAAGGACAAAACTTACGGAAGTTGTACCTTTTAGCATGTATATCGAGATTCAGACAATAACTCTGAACGATACACTCAAGGACAAAACTTACGGAAGTTGTACCTTTTAGCATGTATATCGGAATTAAGAAAATAACTCTGAAAGATATTACAGTGACCTTTGTTGAAGACATACGAGATAACCAAGTGTGAACAAATTAACTCTGTCTCCTAAAAAAAAAAAAAGATGCCGGCGATATCAAAGACTTTCTACTTAAATTTTGTCCATGAGTGTATTTCAGCGCGAAACTCTCTTTTTACAAATGAAACAATTTCCTTCTGTCCTCTCTGATGTAAGAAAATTACTGAAAGTGCATTGTTCATCAGTAGTGAACCTTCAGAAATATAAATACGAGGGCCATCCAATAAATAAGTTTCTATATCTTTTAACAAATAAACCACATTATTTACAATTATGCAGTTATTTTATTTTCATCATACAACTCATAGACTACTTCTATAAATAATCACCATTTCTGTCCAAACATTTTTGGTACCGTTGTAGCAATTTTTTGATACCACTGTTGTACCAAGCCGTGTCCTGTCTTCGTAGCCAGTGGTTCTCCTCCGGCTGCACTTCGTCATCATTCACAAAGTGCTTGCCTCCAAAGTGCCACTTGAGTGCTGGAAAAAGATGAAAGTCGCTTGGGGCAAGTTCCGGAGAATTGTGACCTTCGCCTTTTTTGGTGCACTTTCCTCAGGCTTCTTCCACACCATGCTTTGTCGTTTTGTTTCTGGAGTTGAATGATGCACCCAGCTTTCATCTCCATTGACAATACGGGAAAACAGTTAATCTCCATCTCCTTGATGCATTTCCAGGAAAGCTCGGGCTGCCTCCATCCGTTGTTGCTTGTGATTTTTCAATAGCAAACGTGGGACCAATCTTGCCCAGACTTTGCGAAAATTCAAAATATCTGACATGATTGTTCCAATCGAAGAGCGTCCAATTTCGATTCCAGGAGGCAGTCGAATCATTATTTCGTCAATGGTGACGCGGCGATCTGCTTCCACCACATTCCGAACAGCAGTAACGGCTGCATTGTCCGTAGCAGTAACGGGCCTGCAGCTTCGCTCGTCATCATACACGTTTTGCCGTCCTTCTAAGAATCATGAACGCCATCGGCGAACCATTTGGATGCTCATACATTCTTCACCATACACTGACACTAAATTGCGATGAATATTGACCGCAGTTTCATTTTTCGCCGTGAAAAAACGAATTACAGAACGGAGTTCGCAAGTGGACCCGTTCACCAGTGGTAGCTCCATGGAAACTGAAGCGCTACGGACTTGCGCGTACGAGTAGCGTGATTTTGAAGGTCACCAGCTTCCAACGCATCCTAGTGACCATTTCTTCCATACTAACTAATTTTTACAACGTTTCGTTTGCAGAAATAAAAAAGTAAAAATTATTTATTGGATGGCTCTCGTAGATCAGCATTCAAAACAATTGCTTTAAAAACTGGCGTTAATAATTGTCTCCTCGGCATACTGAGTTCGCTATATTAACTTATATAATATTTACGAACGGAAAAATATGTCCAGGGTAGCCTAGTGGACATGGCATCTGCCCGGTAAGCGGAACACTGTGGGCTCGATTCCCATCCTTGGACACTTTTATTTTTCCGTTTATCATTACTCTTCACAATTCACCCTTTCATACCTCATCCATAAGGTTAGAAATCGTTATTTCTCCTTAAAATGAATTTCGATTTTTAGTTCAAAAGAAACACATGCGGGAATAATTTTCAAATGTCGTTTTATATTTACTTATGTTGTCTAAACAGAATTCTGTATTCGTTGTCTTGTCTTTGTGATTTAATTTAGTGAAAATATTCATGAAATTTATTAATTACAGAAGCATCCTTCAAAGTTCCGTAAACACCATTATTAATAATTAACCTTCAAATGTCACAGAATGTAAAAGAAAAATGATCATGCAATAGTTGTATAGCGATATGTGGATTCATTGGAGAAATTGTTAGAACGTTTCTCCAATGATGCTCCAGGCCCTTCGATACACAAAGTTGTACCTTTCAGCATGTATATCGGGATTCAAATAACAATTCTCAAAGATATTTGATATACATTGACCTTTATTGTAAACACACGAGATAACCAAGTGTGAACAAAATTGCCTCTGTCTCTTTAAAAAAAAAAGACATCAGGAGATATCAAGGACTTTCCACTTCCTTAAGTTTTGTTCATGAGTGTATCTTCCATCGCAGTAAGGAGTAATGCTATTTTGTAAAATGAGATTTTTTTCATAGTTCAAAGTTTCTATACAGATGGCGAGCTATTTATTGTAGATAACTATTTAGCCCTTTCTCAGCCAAGGGAGTTGATGGCAAGTGCTGGCACTAAATGATTAGACTTGCCAGATTAGTCAATGTTATTTAAACCTCTATGATTGAAATGTGCTGAATTTTTTCGTTTTTGCCAATCCCTATTACACGTGGTACAGGCTATGATAAGCATGGTGGGTAGAAGTAGGCGACTCCTTTTACTATAAGTGCACCATATGTATACACATGTGAAAATAGTTCGACTTTGCACTTACAAATGCGCCAGAGCCCCGTTTGGTTACTTGCATTCGCTGGTGGGGTTCGACCTTTGAAAGAATCGGGCGCTATTGGAGCATTTTTAGTGTTATGAAATAGGTATATCATGTGTTTTTTCCCTGGTTATTCAAACATTTTAAGGCTAACTCAAATGTCTTTCATTTATGACACACCAGTGTGTTATTAGCCATGATAATCAAAATTTTATCCATATGCCCCATCACACGCTATCGTATGACGGAGAAAATAGTTTAAAATGAGTATAACATGGGACTCCAATTCTGTAATATATTAGACACAAGAATAAATACAAATTGAAGTGGTAGAATTATACACTCCCATCTTCTTATTAGCATGTTATGGCTTAGTTTTTATGCTCGCAGCCTTGCAAATAATTTACATGGACCCAGAGCAGCAGCTTTACACATTCAAGATAGAGGACATTGCGACTGCTGTGATAGAGATGTATGGGGACATTTGAGGCTCTTCATTGGACACAACAACAACAACAGAAAATTAACATGGCACCCAGAGCAGCAGCTTTACATACCCAAGTTAGAGGACATTGCGACTGCTGTGATAGAAATGTATGGAGACATCTCTTCATTGGACACGACAACAACAACAGCAGGAAATTGACATGGAACCAGAGCAGAAGCTTTACACACCCAAGATAGAGGACATTGCGACTGCTGTGATAGAGATGTATGGAGACATCTGAGGCTCTTCATTGGACATGGCAACAACAACAACAGAAAATTGACATGGACCCAGAGCAGCAGCTTTACACACCCAAGATTGTGGACATTGCGACTGCTGTGATAGAGATGTATGGGGACATCTGAAACTCCTCATCGAACACGACAACAACAACAGAAAATTGACATGGACCCAGAACAGCAGCTTTACACACCCAAGATAGTAAACATTGCGACTGCTGTGTTAGAGATGTATGGGGACATCTGAAACTCCTCATTGAACACGACAACAACAACATGGCTTAGTTTTCTAGGCGAAGCCTATCAGAAATAAATTGGACAATTGAGGCTTTTTTATACTGGAAATGGGGAATTATAGGAGAAAGTTATTTTATCCTGAAAATAGAGGTTGCCTGTCCGGCATTCATATTTCTATGAGAAATAGACACTTCGGTCAGTTATAGTTTTTTGACGAAATTATTATTTGTTTTTGACTCGTGCTTTAGATGTTGTACTAAATTCGAAAAATTACGTAAGACGCCCTTGCAACCTCAGAACAATTTTCAACGTCTTGCCAAATGCTTTATTTTTATTTACTTCTCCTGACGAAGACAAAATCTATTTGAATTTGTTATATACCAGATTGTCACAGATATTTAACCATTTTTGTAAATCCTTATATCTATAAAAATGAAATGCAAAATCGATGTTTGTTATCGCGTTTCGCAAAATCTACAGAATAAATCATTATCAAATTTGGCATGTATGTAGCTGAAGATTTCGGTTAACATATAGGCTATTCAAAAAACTAAAAAGGTCAATGTGCTTTTTTTTTTAAATGTTAAACCAAAAAGCGTTAGTTCCAGCCTTTTACCGCTTGTCGCCGCACTGGTCGCTACGATAAATGAATTTGATTGGTTAATAATTTTACACGTAGTTTGTTTACACAATGAATGTTAGTTTGTTTATGTAATATATGAGCTAATTAGTTTAATATTTGTTTTTATTTAATTGTTTTTCACAGAGTTAATGATGATAATTGTGTGTATATGTATATATAATGTTTGTGTATATAGACGTTCGTTGTATTTTAGTGTGGAATCGTGTTAACTATGTTTGTTGTTTTCATTGAAAATAAATAATATTTTCAAGTCTTCTGGCTAGAATACGAGTATATTGCAGTTTACACGATGGATGTTTTTAAAAGGTAAGATTAAATATATTGTAACGTTTTGTGTTAAATGTTAAAATGTTGTAATGGTAAAATATATTTTATATTGTTAATTTATTTATTTTTGTTTTATAATAATCAAGATGCAAATTACATTTTTGTTGTTGTTTATTATCGTTTGTTTATAAATATATATATAATTGTATGTGATGATAACAAAAATGACTTTTTAAATTAATATACAAAATTCATTAAAAAAATATTTAAATTAAAAATTCACAAATCAGAAAATATATATATTTAAACTCTTTGGAAATAATATTAATCGATGGTTATCAAATTTATACGCCCCCGGAACCTTGGTTAATTAAAACTGTATTGTGAAATTTCGCACGTAGGTAGCTGAGGTTTTGGTTTAGCATTTAGACTAAAAGTGCAAAAATTGCATTTCGAATAACTTTTTTTTTCCTTTTTAGAAGGTAATATTTTATTTAGTTATTCAGTAATATTTTTCAAATTAAATTAAATGGAAATATTATTCACTAGCGGATGTGTACCCGGCTTCGCCCGGGTTTTATCCGAGTGAAAGTTTACCTAACGAATATTATTGATAATTATATTCCGGAACACACAGAGTATTATTATAATAATATACGTTACATTATATCCTTTATCCTTTCCTTTTATTTATATCTATAAAAATGAAATCAAAAATCGATGTTTGTTATCGCGTTGCGCAAAATCTACAGAATCAATCATTATGAAATTTCGCATGTAGGTAACTGAAGATTTCGTTTAACATATAGGCTATTCAAAAAAACTAAAAAGGTTAACGTGCTTTTTTTTAAATGTAAAACCAAAAAGCGTTAGTTCCAGCCTTTTACCGCTTGGCGCAGCACTGGTCGCGACGATAAACGAATTTGATTGGTTAATAATTTTACACGATGAATGTTTTTAAAAGTTAAGATTATCCAATCGCCGGTGAAACTTTAGGAAGTTATTTACTATACTACTGGAAAGGTTTCTGGTTTTAATTTGATTTGGAAGAAATATTCGTTGCAATTTTATTTGCAAATTTTCTACTTTCAGTCGCAAGCAGCACCTCTTGCGGTATCTGGTGAAATTACATTTCTAAATTGTAAAAATGCTAAAATGTATTCCAGGTATAATAAATTCAATATTTAAATTGAGGATTTAGTAATATAATATTCCGAAGACGCTGTAAAAAATTTAGAATTTCAATATTAATATATATTTAAAGAAAATATCTTATTAAAAATTTAATAAATGTTTTCAAAAATTATGTGTTTCAAAAATATATTTAAACGCATATAACAATATTTATATTCGTTTATATATCTATCTATAGGTGGATTGTGTGTTTTTTAGAATCGTTTTAACAAATGTTCGTTGGGCAAACTTTTACTCGGGTAAAAACCGGGCGAGCCGGGTACATTCGCTAAATACAGTTTTTACAAATGTTCGTTTGTGGCAAGATACTATTCCTTCAACTTAAAATTACCGAGTGGACCAATTAATATTGATTTTATTCGACATATCGAGTTTTTTTCAAGGGACCGGGAAAATTTTCAGATTATCGCGAGTATAGACAAGTATAGATTCAGTAGGGATTGGATGTTTGCTAGAATCGTTTTAACAAATGTTCGTTAGGCAAACATTTACTCGGGTAAAAACCGGGCGAAGCCGGGAACATATATATTTATTATATAATATAAAAGCTCAAATATTTCTCTATTTTAAAAAAATATATTTTATTTTGTTCATTCATAATTTTACTTTTGTTATCATCGTTTTAGAAAGACTTTCAGTTTTTGTTGTATAGTTTTGTTGTAAATATGCGTAGTTAACATATCTATCCTTTTAAATCACTAATAAAGGATTAACTTTATAAATTCTATATAATGTGAAAATAACTAATGTGTAATCTTTCCTCAAGTAATTGAAAATAAAAGCTACTTGATGGTAAATAATTATCTTTTTCTTATCACGACTGCACCTTTAACCCTATATCTTTTCTATCCATTGTCTTATCAAGCCTTTATCTAACAACAACAAACAAATTATTCATAACATATATATATGTTTGTCGGCTGTGCACGCCCTCAATATGTAACTAATCTCGCTGAAATTTGAACAGAAAAGAGAGTTAAATCTGGAAGAGTTATTTGTCGCACTTTTAACACGAAAAATTATAATTAACCAAATACTGAGCAACAATATATTTTTAGTCAGAAATGATGATGACAATATTGCTGTATCATGATTGATTGCCATAAACAAAATTCTTTAGGGAAAAATTCACTAAAGCAGACCACGGGTGAATCCAGATAATAATTTAAAGTAGGCAGGAACAAAATTCCTACCAGCGAAACATTTACTTGAGCAGAAGACACACCAAGCCAGGTCATCTCTATATATAAAATATCGTTTCTCAATCTTTTGGCTAAGATCATGTAGTATATCTCTAGATATTTTTATTTATGTATATCTTTTTAAAAATCTATTCAGTAGAGAGAGTGGATATGTTTGCTCGAAAAATATATTCTATATATTATATAAATATATAATGTAACGAATATTATTAGCATTATTATCATAATATTCTCTGTGTTTCGGAATATTATTATCAATGATAGTTTGAAGATGGTAACAACGCTGTTACCGAAACGTCACACACCATTTATTTGATTTGATCTTATTACCTTGTGTTTCTGTTTTAAAATGTAAATCGACGCAATTATTTCTAGCCTGAATATCGCGTTTTGTGTGTTGAAATAAATAAACATCCATTTTTTACACCAACGATATATTTAGTTCAAATATTCTCTTATAATTTATATGGAAGATTTACTAATGTCATGACGTTAAGTAAAACATTGAGCATCCAATTACAATCCGTTCAACAAACGCATGTTGTCTTAAAAGTATAAAACCTTTGTAAAAACGAGGTTATTATACAATTCGTACTATTTTTCCAAACGGAATTCCTATAAAGTTCCATCCATATTTTATAGTCTTTCAATTTGTCACATCACACGGAAATTTCAGCAATACTTACATAAAAGAGGTCTATCAGAAACACCAAATTATTCCTGCGGAGAAACTGAACAAACTGCTCTTCACCTTATCTACGACTGTCCGAACTTTACAGAAGTGAGACATCGATTGTTCTCTGATCTAAATGATTTAACTCTCTTACATCAACCACTTTGTTTACACAAATTTTATAAAATATGTCGCTTGATTCATGTGTAAATTTGTAAATACTTAATTCTAAGTTCAAATTTGTTTATTATTTTGTTTGTTTCTTCTGTAATAGGCGCAAATATTTCAATATCGCGCCTGGTGGATTGATAAAAGGAAAACCTAGTTTGGAACCTCTGGAGCTGTTCTAAGACACCAGTCTGACATCTGTCACCCGACAAGTGAGGTAGGTTCCTATGACAGTTCGGTTTGTCGGTGTCTTCAGTATGCTCGTGACATAAAAAAATTGTCCATTTTCACGAACAACCTTTAGCTATGAAGTTTTGCTCCACTCAAGAACAAAGCTGAAAGTGTCGTAAAGATAGAAGCTGCCTGGCCGGAATTCATATTTATATGAAAAATAGACACTTCGGCCAGTTAGAGTTTTTTTATTTTCTCAACGTTTCAACAAAAATATTTTGTATTTGTCAGGAGAAGTAAAAAAAAAATAAAGCATTTGGCAAGGCGTTAAAAAGAGAACAAATTTTAACACCTTACCAAATACTTTATTTTTATTTACTTCTCCTGACAAGACAGATGATTTTTGTTGAAACGTTGAGAAAATGAAAAACTCTAACTGTGGCCGAAGTGTATCTATTTTTCATATAAATAAAAAAATAAAGCTGAAAGTGTTGTGATGATACAAACAGCTTATAGAGACGATGTTCTTATGATGCATTAACTCTCCATCTGTTATAAGAATTATAAAATATTTTCGACACGTATGATTCTTTTTGAAATTAAACAATTTTCTACTGCCCTTACTGCAATAATAAGATAATAGAAGGGACGGATCATTATTGCAGTAAGGGCAGTAGAAAATTGTTTTATTTTAAAAAGTAGCATACGCTTTAAATTAAATAATACCACAGGTTTCAGGAGATGAGTTTCTTTTCATTTTATTATCGCAATCTCGAGTTTCAGGCATTTCTGCCTCTTCTACAGAAATATATATAAACAAATAGAACAAATAAAACATTTTATTCGTTTTTATATACTTCTGTAGAAGAGTGTAAATGCCTGAAAGCTTGAGAATGCATTAATAAAATGAAAAGAAACTCATCTCTAGAAACCTGTTGTATTAGTTAACTTATATCTAGGAGATTAAAATCAATTGATAAGAAGCAAACGCGTCAAAAATAGTTTAAATTTCTTATACGATGTTCTAATATGACACTCAAGTGTGTAAAATGAAAGGATTTGAAATCACGAATGTTTCTTTTATACATAATACAAACTTCTACTGTCCTTACTGCGATGAAAAAATATATTGTTCACCACTGATGAGCCAAGCCCTCCCAATATATTTTTTCATCGCAGTAAGGACAGTTGAAGTTTGTATTATGTATAAAAGAAACATTCGTGTTTTTAAATCATTCCATTTTATATGTATAGATGTCGCGTTATTGCTTTGTGTTAATTCTAGTGTGTGTACAAATGTTATTTCAAATTAAATATGAGGAAATGACCATCATCCAGTCGTTCTTTAACTGCCTGAACTGAGGCCAACTTGGGCCGTAATCTCACCAATGTAGATCGACACCAGACAATCAACAAACTATAAACATATCTCGTAGGTTGCTCTAAGACACCATTCACCGTATTCTTTTTGTTTCTTCTCGATATGCTAAGAGTGGAAGTAAATTTTGTGCTCGGATTCCTTAACGAGAATCGTGAAAGCATGACTACCATCGCGTCCATTACGTCAGATTTAGCTGCCGAAGACATCTCTCTTCCTGTTCTCTATGATGGAAAATAACTTGGAAGGAAATTATTTTGCCTATGTCGACAACTTGAAAGGCCATGTCACATCAGATATAGAAGGTGACAAATAGGACGAATTTAGAAGGTACTTCCAATAAAGAATTTTCTTTATTATCCCATGGGCAAGAATACCCTAGGTCATGAAGGTTCCAATAAAGGAATGAATCTTAGGAGTAAGGTATTCGTGTCAATTGATAATACTTTGAAAGGGATATTGAATTTGTAGATTAAATACATGTTTTTATTAGAAATTTGATTTCCCCCACTCCATTTAATATATCTATTAAATAAGAATGGCGTATATCCAATTAATCAAAAGCCTACAGGTAAGGTCTTCAGGATAAAATATGTATACATCGCAAAATTAATGAGATCAGACAAATATAACATCTATAGTGACAACACCAGTTTATATAATCCCATCAACATGGTTGTTGATGATGATAACATAGTGGAATAGATTCACTGATTAGTCTGCTGCTATTTATTTATAAACTCCCAGTATGACCTTCCTTCAATGCCTGCAGTTATGGAAGAACGCCTAGTCTCTCGCGTACACGTCGCGATGCTTCTTATTCCAATCTACTGGTAGATATTTGTACCATCTTGGAATCGACCTATACTTTCTTACACGTCTATACTTCTTATTCCCAATCTATCTACTTTCAAATCAACCTTTCTTAATCATCCTATCTCTGAACCACCTACCTTTTCAGACAAAACTTCATTGATTTCTTTCTTTTTTGGGAATTTTATATTTGCTTTCTTTTCAAACCTCAATCCCTTGATTCAAATATGTTGATAATGTATGGCCTTCCTTCAGTCTCTGACACAAATAGCCCTTGGAATTTTCATTTTTATAAATGTCTAATATTCTAAAAAAAAAGAGATAGAGAGAGAGAATACTATTTTAAAATATAAATATTTTTGAATATTAATTCAAATAAAAATAATATATTTACACCAAAAATACCCTAAACCTATTTCAAAGCTTTTTGAAACCTATATGGCTGTAAAAGAGAAGAACTTCCTTTTTAAGAGATTCCACAAATGAAAATTGAGTATTCTAGAAAATTCTCAATCCATAAAATCTAAAATTACTAAACCATTAAATATACATTGTTGCAAAAATGAGGCGGAATAAATTAAACTAAGGTATAAAAAAGATTGCCTTTTAATTAAGAGAAAATTAGTAAATTAGATCATTCTCTTAGTGAAATATTAATATCTTTTTGTGGAAGGCAAACACTTTTTATGTCAATATGGTTTTTATTGCTTTCTTAATTATTCTTCGATTGGTTTGCCGCCAACTTATTCACTGATAAATTGGGGAGTTTTATAGAATTTGACCAGGTTCCCTCTAAATAGAGGGAATGTTGAAGAAACCTATCGATCAAAACGAAACACAAGACACATCTGATTCTTCTTATTCTCCAATTAACCGAATGTGGGATTTTATATAAAAATTAATCCGTCCCCCCCCCCCCCCCTTACAAGAAACCGAAACCAAAAATAATCAATTCGAAACTATATATGTTGAAAAAAGAAAAATACATCTCTCCTGATCGTGCAACTAAAAGTTGTCTTGCCCCACTTGTCGGTTAAATGTCAACTATTCGTTGATTTTTATTTATTCCAGAATTGTCTAAATATTTCTTGATCAATCAAGAATGGGAAGTTAGCCTATTTTGGAATTATTAAAAATCAACGAATAGTTGAGACATTTATTCCGACAGATAGCACAAGCCATCAGCTACTTTCAGTTGCACGATTAGGAGATGTAATTTCTTTAATTATCCACCTAATTACAGTACATAATTTCACTTAATTATATAAATATATATAGAGACAATGGAAAATATTTCAAAAGGATATTGATATTTAAAAAAGAAAGTGCGTATCTCCTGTCAAAATAAGCGATGATACAAAGCGCCATTTATTGACCGTTCCTGAAAACTAGCGGACGCGCGCGAGCTTCGCGTTTTTTTTCGAATAATGGAGATTTCGAATACATTTGAGGAGGTACTGGCGGAAAGCCAAGAAGATGGAAAGAGTGATGGTGGAACTCCCATCCAAGAAAAACAGCCATAGATCAGATATCGTCTGAATAATTGGTCATGGGTGAATTAGAAAATCGAACTCTAAACAATCAGGAAACTATCAATCGAAAAAATTACAATTTGGGCGAATCAAGTGGAGCTCGCGGAAATCGATGAAAATAATACGCATTTCATCCAAATTAAAACAGAAAAAGAAGTCAATCTCAAACAGACAGCCAGCCAACATTGCGAGGTCAAAATCCAACACTCTAAAGTCAGCTGGGAAACTACTAATGATCAACAGGAATCACGCGGCAGTCGTCAAAAACACCAGGATGCAGCAGATAAACAAGGCCAGATCTGCGGCAGCATCTTTCGACCAGTGATGTTTCATTGAGTGGTTCCCGGACCTCCATCTCGTATGCTACAAGAAAACCTCGGAGGTGATTCTGGTAGAGATCAGTCTTCCAGATTATGAATATGTTCGGCCAGGTTCTGTTCGGATTGGTCAGTGTGGAGAAGGTGGACTGCCTAGTAGAGGATGGACTTACCATCGGAGATAAATTTCTCAGAGCGTTCCCGTACAGAAAAGGGGTAGAAACATATTTATCGGGAACCTACCCATCGCGGTAAAGGAAGAAGCTATTGCTGAAACCCTGAGACTATACTGCTGGAGTGTCTCTCTGGCCTTCGAGGTAATCAACTGTGAGGGCTTCTCTTTGAGCGCAGGCTACAGGAAGACCTTCATCTTCATCAATGACGATATGAAGCTTCTCCAGCTTCATGGGAAAATGGACATTAAGTCTAAAGGTGAGACAAAGCCAGCCTACAAAACTCATGGTGTGAAACATCGGCGAGCCTCATGAGAGACTTATACAACCGTCCAGCGCCGAAGTACACCACCCACCAAGGTCCAGTGCACCTTCCTTCAAAAAAGCCTTCTCCCAAATCTTCCGCGAATTCATTAGCATCTGTGCGACCTCCTCAACCTCTATAGACTCCTGCCCGTGGATTTCTCACTCTTGCGCAGTCTCCTTCAGTCCAAACAGCAATGGCTGCCATCTCCACAAAGGCATCACAGGCGGCCAATCGCCCATTACCTATAAAAGAGATTAATACAAAAAACCTTGTCTATCACGCCTCCAGTCTCCGAGATCCATAAGAAGCAACCTTCTCAGGATACTCAAGAGAATGAACAATCCTGAATGAAGCAGCACGCAGTTGATATCGCGTTGTGCACGATATGAACGTGCTGACCTAGGACAACGTCCGGGACCTATACCTCGGATACAGCGCCGTCTTCGCGCCAACGTCAACTCCCAGGGGATCCGGCCTCGCTGTCATCGTAGCGCCAGGGGGCTCCGTTCTATGGCATCGCGTCATGTGGCCAGGCAAGATCGCCATCGTCAGAATCAATATCCGGAGTCTCGAGACCCGCGTCATCAACTGCCTTCTGTCTCACACTTCTGAAGAACGAAATCTTTAACTGTAGGTTATCGCTGAGGAAGTCATCAGGGAATAAGCCTGGGACCTCGAGCGACATCGCGTCTGGAGCCGTGGAACCATCTCAGAGTTCCTGGACCGGAACGCCCTACACGCTCTTCGACAGAGCCACCATCTTAGATGCCGCGCATCTGCCTACGCTGCCAGTTACGGAAGCCGGGTAGACGCCCCCTGTCAATACCATCAAGATTTTCGGACACGTTACCAGTTTCTGGACCCAAAGTAGCGCTGTTCGGACCACCGTGCCATCCTTCTATAAGTAGGTTTCCCCCTTCACCATCTGCACCATCGGTCTTTGCGCTTCATCGTTCAGTGTAAGTCTTCGAAAGTATTGAAGTGATATTTGGGGAGGCATCGCAGAAGATCGGCAATATACCTCCTTGAGATTTATAAGAAAATGATAAGCCGAAAAAGTAACTGATCTAAGCGATAAATGCCTCCTAATCCCTGCCCTGAAGACGAAGACTAGTTCGCCAGAGCAAGCCGGTTCATTAGCTCCAGGCTCTAGTCAGGTAGAGACAGTAGACGCCCACTACCTTTTGCTACCTGAGCTTGGTCGCCCTTTGTGTGTCCGGCTACATTTCTCAGGACTAACGACGGTGTTCAATCCCCAGGTAAACCCGTCTTCAAATCCTTCAGCGAGCGCTTCCGACAGCTCTACCTGCAGCCGGAGGCCATCGCTAGACTCCTGGAGGGTACTACAGTGAGCATCATTCTGGAAGACATTAAACCGCTACATCGCCGTCTGCCGTCTGCTAAAAGGAAAATCGTCTGTTTGGGATAGCGTTCCTTGTGAGTTGGTCAAAGGATTCGAGAACTTCGTAGGAGTCATTCAGCGAATCCTCGTCGAATTAAAGCTTCGCTAGGCTCTGCCGAAATACTCGAGAAGAAATATTGTCTGCCTCCACTCCGAAGCGAACGGTGGCCCGGTCCTAAGCAAAACGCCCTATATCTTTACCGGCCGCGGACTACAAAATTGTAAGCGGCATTCTTCTGGGTCGTCTTTGTCGCACCTGCAAGCCATCGGGCCTGAATGCCAGACGTACACCGTTCCAAGAATATTGCCTTCCTTGAACTTCGCCTGCGTGTCTGAAAAGGCAGTCCTTGCCTTCAATAACAAGTCGTCGCTGGCCACCGACCTGAAGTCCGCCTTTGACAACGTGAACCAAGAGTTTCTAGTCTCCCAGCCGCGCTTTATCAACCTGCCTCTGCACTTCGTTAAATGGCTCCACCTTCTCTACGCGGAGGACAATGCTACAATCAAGGTCGATGGAAATTTTACCTGCCAATTAAGAATTCCGAGAGGGTTTCAGCATGGGTTGGTGCCTTCAGTGCAGACCTTTTCTCCATCTTCATTAGTCGCTTCTACGCCTTCTGGAAATAGCTCTCGGAAGAGGAAACGTCCTGGAGTACGCCGATAATATTCTCCTGCTGATTCACGAGGATTGGCAGTTCAAGAAAGTCAAGACCATCTTTGACGAATTCCGGCGTGCGTCAGGAGTATGCGTGGACTTCACCAAGAGTAAGGGACTGTGGTGCGGTGCCTGAAGGGACCACGCTGGTGGGGTCGCTGGCGAAAATTTCTCAAACGTTTCAGGGAGAGCAGAGGCGTCATTAAATATTCAATGTACCTAGAAAATTTTAAATTAGTTTTAATATCATCATCCTCATTTTAAATAACTCATTATCATTCCTTGAATAGTGCGGACTGCACTTTTACATATGAATATTTGAAACTATTATATACGCGTGTGATTCTTTTGAAAATTAAACAATTTCTACTGCCCTTACTGCAATGAAAAAAAAATTAAAGGGAGGGCCTGGCTCATCAGTGGTGAACCCTCCCAGCGGTTTTGCCAGTTAATCTACCATACCGCTGTTATATTGCATTTTTAGAACTTCCTTTTATAGTGATACTGATGCTAGACTCTTTGAAGGGGTATTTTAGATGAACTATGGACATAAGCTTTGAGGACAGCAGAATTACATACAATTATAAATATAACTTTTACATATATTCACAAGATGTCTTTAAAATTATGTCATTCATCAATCTTTCTCTCGCAGGAGAGGTCTGATCACACGGTGGTCGTTGCGAGCACAAAGAAAGAGATATGCGTATATATATCACATTGTATTCTTCATTGATACCGACTTCAGCGAGAAAGAAAAATAGCAGCCTGATACGCCAATCACGGATAGAAGTAAAGAAAGCGTATGTGCTTCGTTCTGTGTCGTTGAGATCTTTGTCTATAATACGCCTACAGTTGCACAAGATATCTGAGAATATGTTCAAGAAGTGTTAAAGAAGATGGCTAAAAGACACGTAGTAATTGTTAGATCTCTCCACCAAAACTATATATAGAAGATGCCTGTTTATCTGTCAATACTTTCTAGATTTATATGTCTCTTTTTCTTTTTTCTTGATATATAGGACGAGTCTAAAATAAGATAAATTGACAGGAAAGCTGAGAATACGGAGGGTGTTTCCTTTCAAATGAAACGATTTTCGAGCGCTCGCGTTTTGCACGTGCAGGCATGCTGCACACGACACTGGTTCCAATAGATCTAGAATCTTCTGGAGAATTCATTTTCATCAGGTATCATGATTTTTGCAACATGGGGGGAGAGAGACTAACGCTCCAAGTCGAACAAACAATTCGGACCCTTTCCAAAGAAGGAAACAGTTATAGCGTCATAGTGAAAAAGCTAAAAGCAGAAGGACTAGATGTTGGCAAAGCTACAATATGTAGGGTAGTAAATGGCATCGGAAAGAAAAGGGAAGCTGAATCCAATGGGCAAAAATTTCAAGTCGATCGACCACGTCCGGTGCGGACCCCCGCCACGGTTTCCAAGGTAAAGCGGCTAGCAACTACTGAAAATCCACCATCTCAGCGCCAACTTTCCAGAATGTGTGGAACATCGCTAAAAACGATAAATAACATCATTCACAAAGATTTGGAACTGGATACCCGACAAAAAGGCAAGGTTCACAAGCTCACCGCTTTCCACATGAAAAACCGTGCAACGAATGCCCGGAAGCTCTACGAGGAACACCTGGCCGGTTCCAGATCGGAATATACTGCAACATTGGACGAAGCATGGATGTATGTGACGTATTGCAATGGAATCCGGAAGATCTGTTACATCAAAAGAGGCAATCAGGTCCCGGATAATTGGGTTCACCAATGCTCCGAAACTTTCCCTAAAGGTTTCATGGTTGTCGGGGTAATGACTGGCCGTGGAGTCCTTCCGCTCATAAAGGTTCCATCGAAGGTGAAGGTGAACTCAGAATTCTATATAGAATGCGTTCTGAAACCTGTCATCGAACAACTGAAGGACCTTTACCCAGGGGAAATGGACAAAGTGTTCCTTCATCACGACAAGCCTCTTCCCATACCTCCAACAAAACCCAACAGTTCCTACAAGAAATGAAGGACACCCTAGGCCTAAATTTTATCAAGAACTCGGACATTCCAGTGAAGTCTCCCGACGCCAGCCCACTGGATTTTTACGGGTTCGGTATGTTGAAACAACGGCTCTTCAACCGACGTCCCAAAACTGAGGCCGGACTTTGGAAAGCCGCACAAGAGGAGTGGTCGAATGTTTCGCTCTCCAAAGTCAAGGAAGTGTTCGCAGCTTGGAAAGTCCGATGCAGGGAGATAGCCAAGAAGAAGGGGAAGCACATAGAACACATGAAAAAAATTCACGTTCGAAAAATAAAGTTCTAACGGACGTTTGAAATCGTTTCATTTGAAAGGAAACACCCTCTGTATACAAGGTATGTCCCATAAGTTCCCGGACTGGGTCCATAAAAAAAATAAATAAATGAAAAATGTAAATGAATTTGAATGTTTATTATAGAAAAAATATCTGGCTACACGGTGGTACCAATATCGAGGCGGTACGTGCACGCGCCCCAAAGTTATTCTAATTTATTTAAAGGTTACACATAGCGCTGCGGCGATTTTACGATGGAACGAAAATTGAAGCAGAGGATTTGCATAGAATTCTGTGTGAAACTTCAAATATCAGTAACCGAAACTTTTTAAATGCTTAATAAAGCATTCCCCAAAGAGAACAATTGTTTTTGAATGGCATTCTAGATTTAAAGCTGGCAGAATTTCCATTGAAGATGATCTTCGTCAAGGACGCCCAAAAATTTCAAAGGACTGATGAAAATGTGCAAAAAATCACCGATTTGATAAAAGAAAATCCTCGAACCACTTTGCTGGAGTAGAGCAAGACACAGGCATCTCTAAAACAACGATTGGAAGGATCGTAACCAAATCAAAAAGACTCCTGCAAAATTCATCCCAAGATTCCTCACTAATGAGCAAAAACTGTGTCGGCTTGCAACCTGTGAGGACATGTTGGAAATGACAAGAACGGATCCGGAATGGAAAGACAAGATATCACAGGCTACGAGACATGGGTCTATGGCTATGATCTTGAAACCAAGCATCAATCTGCCGAGTGGAGATGTCAGGGTGAGCTTAGACCCAAAAAATCCAGATTATTGAAGTCCAGAAACAAGGTGTTGCTGGTCGCTTTTTTGGATAAAAAGGGCATTTTTCATCACGAGTATCTTCCTGCAGGCCAAATAGTTATCAAGGATATGTATTTGGGCATTCTTCGCCGTCTAAGGGAAGCGATTCGAAAAAAAAGGCCAGAAAAATGGACTAATGGTGGCTGGATCCTACACCATGACAATGCTCGCCCTCACACAGCGCACTTGATGACTAGCTTTTTGGCGAAAAACGGGACACAAATCCTACTTCAACCACCCTATTTCCCAGACATCGCACCAAATGACTTTTTCCTGTTCCCCAAACTTAAAGCAGATCTAAAAGGAAGGCATTTTGACACCAGGGATGACATAATAGAAAAATCGCCGTTAGCATTGAAGAGCATTCCAAAAGAGGCTTATAAAAACTGTTTCGACAATTGGGAGAAACGATGGCGCTGGTGCGTTGAAGCAAGGGGGGATTACTTTGAAAAGTTTTAATAAAAAAATTTTAAAAAAATCTTACCTTTTTTTTTATGGACCCAGTCCGGGAACTTATGGGACATACCTTGTATTTAAGAAGTGTAAGAGAAGATGGAAAAAAACACTTAAGTATTTGTAAGACCTCTCCAACACAAATGCATATAGAAAATTACCTGTTTATCTGTTAATAATTTCTAGAATTTCATCTATCTTTTTCTTTATTTCTTTAACTCTAGGACGAGTCTCACATAAGACGAATTGACAGGAAAGCTAAGAATATAATTAAGAAGTGTAAAATAAGATAGCTAAAAGACACTCGGTGTCTGTTAGACCTCTCCATCAAAAAGGTATATAAAAATTGCCTGTTTATTTGTTAATAGTCTTTAGAATTTTATGTCACTTTTCTTTTATTGATCTCCAAGGAACGACTCTCACCTGACACAAAATGTCTTAAGTTTGTTGTTGCTACTATTTTTATCCAAAAAGAAGAAATTTGAAAAGAATTTTAACATTAAAAAAATAAATAAATATAAATATTGTTATTGTAATTAAAAAAACAAACAAAAGAGTTCGTTTTATTTGTACCCTCATATTGGTGACATCATGTTAGCCGTAATTGTGTGAGAAATGCTCTGTTAAATTATTTTAGGAATTAAAATTAGGTGGAGAGCAAAAAGTGGCTGCTTATAGCCAAAATGAATAAAAAACTAAAATATCACAAAGTAACAACAAACTATAATTTCAGTTAGTTAACAAACATTGCGGAATCATAATTAAATTAATTAAAACGGGGGATTATTGATTTAACAATTAGTATAGACCGATTAACAATGAGCACATTGTATTAGTTTTCGTGGGGTTTTTACTGAGGTGATTTAAATTACTGGTTGGAGGAGTAATGATGTAGTGTCTACATATGTTAGACTGGTGGCTGTACTCACTGATGTATAGACTGGGTGGTTCTGTTGTAGCGTTGTCTACTTCAGTATTGTACTGACACTCAAATGGTAACGTTGGAATGTCTACTTCAGTATTGTACCGACACACAATTATTGTACCGACCAACAAATGGTAACCTAAAGATAGAGATTGTCTGGCCAGCATTCATATTTCTGTGAAAAATAGACACTTAGGCCAGTTAGAGTTTATTATTTTCTCAACGTTTCGACAAAAATCTTTTGTTTTCGTCAGGAGAAATAAACAAAAAATATTTTTGTCGAAACGTTGAGAAAATAAAAAAACACTCTAACTGGCCGAAATGTCTATTTTTCACAGAAATAAATGATAACGTTAAAATACCTCTATTTCACTATTGTACTGACCAATAACTGGCACTAAAGTTGTGCTGTGAGAATTTATTATTCTTAGATCTTTCCATTTCCATAGCTACGTCATAATGAAGCGGGGACTGTCCAATTTCCTATATTACATACTCGCCACTATGTTATTTTATGACAACATATGGGTTCCTGTAGATCTCTATGGCCTCATATGGACTAATACGGCTTCCTATAAACTCTTATTGGCTTATATAAACTTTTTTCTGGCTACTTGGCTTCTATGACTTTTTATTGATTTTAGAGACTGATAAGGCTTCCTTCAAAATCGTATTGAGTTCAATGGCCTTATAAAATGAATTTAATTGGAATTATCATGATAAAAGTTACGAGTGAGACATTTAGAATGTCTATTGATTGTGTTGGTCTATGTCATCGCATGGAGTGAGCTGGACCCGAGCATCACCTAGCTAACCTGGCTGTGGTGATGGTGGGACCTTCGCACTACATGCTTTGCCGAAGAGACCGTCAAACACGACCAACCCCAAATACCTTAGCCATTTGTGCTGTTTCGGCATTCACTAGAGTCCAATGATTATAACCATTCTCAGAAACTTCATACGTATTTCACTTATTCAGTTTCAAAACTATTAAGCTAAAGAAGTTTCTCAAGTAAAACAAATTGCCTACTGGTACGCTGTAAGTGTGCTACCTCTCACCACATGTTGATCTGGTTGTTATTTTAAAATGTATTAATTGTGGGGATAGGGTGATGTGTGTTAAAAATAACATCATCTCTCTAACTTTCATTTTGTTAGGTCTAAACAATGACCGTTATTCCTTTCTCATGGGTAAAATATTGTGGAACCACATGCGTAACATGAACGGTTTATTAAGACACGACAAATATTGAAAGAAGGTTGGCAGAATAAACAAAAATTTTGGAAAATTCTAAGAATTTGCTAATGCTGAGGTCTATACGATGACAGCTACTTCTTCCACATGGGTAAATTATTGTGGAACCGCATACATAACAAATGGCATATGCAAATTTGACTTATATATGACATATTTGCATATTCCATGATTCGAATGAGCCAGGCCCTCCCATTAATTTTTCCATTTCAGTAAGGGCAATAGAAATTGTTTAATTTTTAAAAGAATCATACGCGTTTATAATAGTTTCGAATTTTCATAACAGATGGCGCGCTAAAGCATCATAATATTCCAAGATGTCGAAACTACGACATTATCTCCGAAAAGTCCTAATTTCATATCTTATCAAAGTTTCATTCTGATAAGTCAAATATTGTGGAATCATGCGAAATAGAACGACATACACAAAAAACATTTCTTCCTAATTTACATGGATATTCTGTTTATAATTTATAATGGGATTATATTAGGATAAAAATCACAATGAATCTCTTCCTTTTTATATATATAATTAAAGTATACTACGAGATATATTATATACTAAAACGATTTACATATGTTTTAATGAAATCCCCTCTTTAATCTACAAAAAATCCATAAAAACACAATGTGTGTTATTCCATTAAGAAATTCTTTGAAAAACATAGAGATTAAGACTCTGGAATATATATTATTTTTTTGTGAGATTTAACAATTATGTTTTATAAGGTAGCGTTCGTTTGCGCAAAGGTTTCGCAGAAGATCGGAGCTCGTTTGAACGAATTCTTCCATAACATATTGGAATCCGCTTGTTTTGCGGAGACATCTAGAGCCTTAACAATAGCTACACTATATGTAGACACTTCATATATATTTCCTGTTCCTTTTTTTCTCTCTGAAAATAGTGTATTGTCTTGGGCATTGTCATAAAACTCTATTTTGGCTTTTTAGAACCCGTAAGTTGTGAGTTCAAACAAATTATAAAAGGAAAACTGAAAAAAGTCAATATAACAGCGGTATAGTAGAATAAACTGGCGAAACCGTTGGGAGAATTCACCACTGATGAGCCAAGCCCTCCTATCAAATTTTCATTGCACAATAAAGGGGGGCAGTATTAAATATAATTGTTTAATTTTAAAAAGATTCATACCCGTCTATAATAGTTTCAAATTCTTATAACGGATGCTAGATAATGCATCAAATTATAAAGTCCAATCAAGATGTATTATATTTAACTAACTCCAATATTTATTGTACTTATGTCCGTCAATATATCTTTTAAACAGAACTAAATTCTGCTTCAGATCATTGGTATGGCACTTACAAAAGTGCCATTCTATTGAATAAATCAGGAGAAAATTCCGTGGAAAAGATATATTGACGAAGAGACCGTGAATTTTGAGGATAGTTAAAGAGATAAGATCTTGATTTAACTATTTGTGAGTGTAAAAAAGGCAAAAAAAAAATTCCGTTTTGAAACAAAGGACCGTTTTAAAGCCGATGTTAAAGTCTACACGACCAACTTTCAGGCAAAGAAGATCATCAAAGGTTGCCAGGGAACTATCAACACGTCGCTTAAAAACCAAGTACATTATTTGAGGAGTTTATTAATTTTTGAACGCTTAATAAAAATATGACCGGTTTCTGCGGTGTGTACAACGGAATTGTTTGAGATTCCTTGGTCACATCGCGCGACACAGGGAATGGAATATACCATACTGACCGGAAAGACATCTGGGCGACACATATCTGGACGCCGCCGACACGCTTCGTGGACCAATTAAAGAAACTCATTGGTTTAACGTCGCCGAGATGGTACATCGAGTTCAAGACAGAGGTGGCTGACGTCGCATCGTGTTTGGGATGTAATACGTGAAGTGGGCCACAACGTTCGACCGCGAATAAAATGATTTATCTAAAAGAAAAAAAAAAGAGTTAAATCCACATTGCTATAATATTAGTTTATAGTACTTTTCTTACAAAACGCTCTTTTTCCATGTGGTAAATTGGAAGGACTTGATTGGTTCCTCTCATTCGGTCTGATGAACTAGAAGCCCCTATATAGAATCTAATTACGAAACCCAAATCAATGGTATACAACCAGGAAATATGATATCTGATGAAATCCTCCGACTAGATCATAGAAAGCAAGTATTTAGGTGAAGAAAGAGAAAAAAAACTCTTAAAAACACCTTCTGGAGATTTAGCAACCCACTGCAGACCGCTGATAACTATTTCAGAAAAGAAAAATATAGCAATAGAACTCTACAATTTCTACAGATCAATTGTAAATAGATTCATACGCAAAAGAGGTAATGAGGAAAGTTTTAGAACAGATGTGTAAATAAATCCCTTTTCAAACAAAGGTTCACGTGCACATGGGGAAAGCGAGGAAAAATTACTGTATTATTTTGTTGCTGTATGGCGAATCCATACAGGGCAATGGGGCATAATAAAAGCCTTTTTATTGTTGTTGTTGGTATACAACCTGTTTTTTTTTTAATCCGAAATTGACATTTAGAAGCATTTTAAAAAATATTTATTAAACAATCTTATATGCAGGTAATGTCAAAAAGGCATAATTACTATGTGGAAGACATTTTAAAAAGAACCTTTCACATTCCAGTGTGGTATTCCATCAATAAATAAAAAAAAAAAGGTTAAAAAGATGTAGAAACAATTTAATCTCAGTTTGTGCATTATAATCTTTGTTGATAAATACACGGTGAAAGCTACTTCAATATAAAAACCAATTTCAAAAATATCTTTCAAGTCCAAGTATCATTATGTATTAAGCTACCTATTAATTCTTATATTCATAATAAATTTCAAAAGCCATTATATATCATAGATATTTTTCGACCTGTTTAATAATTAAAACTTTATTTTCAAATTTGACCTAATTAAAGATAAAACCTAATTATAAATAGATCAAATTAGCGAAGTTTTTCTAAAATGGTTTTCTCAAGCAAAATATGTTAACGTATTTTAATCTCATTATGTTTAACCTTGTCCTAGAGTTTATAAATCTGCAGGTCGGGACTCAGTACTTTAGATGTATGGCATCAATTTTAAGGTAGCAGTCACAGAGTAAAGCGTTGGTAGAGAATTGCCGAAGACCGAAAGTTCTACTGACTTTGGGCCAATCAGATAGAATATATATGCAGAGAATGTCCAAAAACCGAAGGTTTTACTGACTTTGGGCCAATCAGATAGAATCTATATGCAGAGAATGTCCAAAAAACCGAAGGTTTTACTGAACTTTAATCAATCAGATATAATCTATATGCAGAGAATGTCCAAACACCGAAGGTTTTACTGACTTTGGGCCAATCAGATAGAATCTATATGCAGAGAATGGCCAAAGACCGAAGGTTTTACTGACTTTGGGCCAATCAGATAGAATCTATATGCAGAGAATGTCCAAACACCGAAGGTTTTACTGACTTTGGGCCAATCAGATAGAATCTATATGCAGAGAATGTCCAAACACCGAAGGTTTTACTGACTTTGGGCCAATCAGATAGAATCTATATGCAGATAATGTCCAAAGACCGAAGTTCTACTGACCTTGCACTAATTAGGTGGAACTATATTAACAGAATGGCCAGACAATTGTACCGTGAAAAAACAGTTGAATTGTAAAATACGGAAGGCTTAATCCATAAATTGAAGTGCTGCAACCATTAGGGACAGATCCTGGAAATAGACAGTTGAGATGCCAAAGACGGAATGTTTAACCTGCATAAATTGACAATGACAGATCATAGAAGTGCTCTGACCAATGGGAACAGACACCGTGAATAGACAGTTAATATGCAAGTGACGGAAGGTTTAATCCGCACAAACTGACAGTGACAGATCATCGAAGTGCTGTGACCAGAGGGATAGACAGTTGATATGTAATATTTAATTCTCTCGCATAAACTGTCATGACGGATAAAAGAAGTGCTGCAACTAGTAGGGACAGATACCGGGAATAGACAGTTGATTTGAAAAAGACGGAAGATTTTAATCCACAAACAGACAGAAGTCGAAGTGCTGTAACCAGTGGGAGCAGTCACCGTGGATAGACAGTTGAGATGACAAAGTCGGAAGGTTCAATCAGCACAAATTGACAGTGGCAGATCATCGAAGTGCCGCAACCAGTAGGAACAGACACCGTGGATAGACAATTGATATGTTAAAGACGGAATGTTTGATTCACACAAACTGACAGTGACAGATCATCGAAGTGCTGTTACCAGTGAGAACAGACACCGTGGATAGACAGTTGATATGTAAAAGACGGACTGTTTAATCCACATATTGACAGTGACAGATCATGAAGTGCTGTAACCAGTGGGGACCGACAAGTGTACCGGGAATAGACAGTTGAGATACCAAAGACGGAAGGTTTAATCCGTAAAAAAGTGACAGATCATTGAAGTGCTGTAACCAGTGGGACAGACACCGTGAATAGACAGTTGATATACCAAATACGGAAGGTTTAGTCCACACCTATTGACAGTGACAGATCATCAAAGGGTTGTAACCATTAAGGATAGACACCGATAATAGACAATTGAGATGCCAAAGTCGGAAGGTTCAATCCACACAAATTAACAGTGACAGATTATCAAATTGTTGTAACCATTAAGGATAGACACCGACGATATACAATTAAGATGTCAACGGTTCACCAAGGTATTAAAGAAGATCTGGTCGTCGAACCCCGAGGACAGAAGCCCACAGAACCATGTCAGTGTGGACGGACGACGGCAGTTTAATTGCATCCAAATAGTTTACGTTCCCGACCCCATTAATATTCCCGGGCCAGGCTCGCGTGAGTCGTCTTTACGACTGGGCGTTCCCCGAGCGACGGGCTCAATTATCATCTAATCCTCACGCCGAGGAATTAATGGTAACCCGAGCGGGGTGATGGATCGCACCCCCGCACCGCCGACCGAGCTAATTTGGAGGATCCTCCCTCTCTCTCTCTCCTTGTGACAGTCATTGATCCACTCGGGATGATGCACGCACTTCCGCGCGCCCCACACTTCATCACCTTCGTTAGCACTTTTTCTTAAAGATCTCTCTTGCCCCCTTTATACTCGCTTCTGCTCTCACCTTTTTTGTGCGATTTTTAATGAGTTCCATTACTCTCTATTCTTTAATTCGCTTTAGTTGTGTATGCTGATGGTTGATGAATGTCTAAAGTCATTATTGAATTTCATTTAGATCGATATATTGGCGATTTGGCTTGAAATCAATGTTAGGGCTCCTTCTTCAGCATAGATTCAAATATTTATAGTCCTTTTTCAACTTGATGTTTCAGAAAGCATGGTGCCTCAAAGAAGGAAAATATAAAGAATGATCAAGACAATGAAAGCATGCTCATATTTCCAAATAAAAACCATCGAATTCCCAGGGATAATAGAGAGACTATCTAAAAGAGAAGCTCTCAGAAGACAAGTAGTTTAAAAGAAGTACACAGAATTGTAGTAATCACTAAATTTCAGCAGTTTTTCTTTTTCATCCAGAATATGAAGCCATATATTTCTTTTATAAAAATCTGGGTAATCATTCCCTAAATAATTCTGTAGACTCGTATATATCGATATAGGTGAAATGAAGAGAAAAGAAGTGTAGTGACATTTAGGCGCAAAATCGATTCAGCATATGTAAATAAGGGATATGCATATAGGTACAGAGTGAGCGCGGGTGTCTGTATACACTGAGAGCAATCCCTTAGCAAGAGTTCTGTGCCACAAATCAAATTACCCCACCGTTCCATCAAATATTGAGAAATAAAAAGGCATTAATTTTGCGCGCTCTGGAGGAAAAGTTTTGAAAAGTAAACAATCAGCCGTATTTTTGGCGGGAATTTTATTATTTGCTATTTATTCAATAAAAATGTCGGTAAAGATTAATCAGCCAAGTTTCCTGCCAAGTCAAATGGAATTAAACTATAAGGAAACCTCTCTACATTTTATTTAAACTTTTTCTTCACCCAATAACAATCTTGGAATTTTAATCAATATTTACAAAGGCTAAGGAATACCAAAAAGTCTCCTAAAACATTCCTTTTTGAAATTTTGTTTATTTCTCTGTCCTAACAAAAAGATCTTGATTTATCTCCCAAACAATATGATTATACAAAATGATTTTTCTTGTAAATATATTAAAATTCTTGTATATGTCGTCTGTTTCCCATCAAGTCGAATAAAAACTTGTTCAATTTCTTCCAAAATGAGCAAAAGATGAAAATACAGTTAAACCTGTCTTTAGCGCCCCCTCTAAATAGCGCCTCCCTCTCTATAGCGCCCGATTTTAAATACGTAGCACGATGCGATTTACATTAAAGGTGACCTGTCTATAGCACTCCCTCTCTATAGCACCCTATTTTGGTGAGTCCCAAGAGGGGGCGCTATAGACAGGTTTAACTGTAGTAAAAAAGATATCGGTGCAATATGGTATCTAGATTTACACCAAATTATTCTTCGTTCCATAAGACCGTCTAGTGATGCTTTTCTCTATTCATATATGATTTGTTTTCGATATCTTCCTTTATCATGACAAATCTCATCTTTTTCTCCGCTATACCATCCTTTTTACACTATTCCTGGTATCATTTTGGGATTTGAGTGGCTCATCGTTTTTCTTACTAATATATTCAGCACAATACGAGAGCTATTCAATATATTCTTTTTCTATGCTCAAACTTCCTTTTTTACATAATTGTTTTGATTTTCATATTGGGATTTGAGTGCTCATCTTTTTATTTCTAATATATTCAGCACAATACGAGGACGGTTCAATATATACTTCATACTCGGAATAAAAAGACAAAATTTTCGAAATCAAAAAATTATTTTTTTTTTTCGATATAGTCTCTTCTTTTTAAAGGATACTAGCGGACGTACCCGGCTTCGCCCGGGTTTTACCCGAGTAAAGGTTTGTCTAACGAATCTCTCGATAAAGTGAACATTTTTTCCGGTCCCTTGAAAAATACTCGATAAGTTGAATAAAATCATTATTAATTGGTTCCCTCGGTAATTGGAAGTTAAAGGAATAGTATCTTGCCTTGGAATTGTATCATTATTCTTGTTTCAAATAAATTGCCGTGTCATCCTGAATTTTGTCTTTCCTAATTTTCTACATTACAAAATCATCGTATCATCATGATAATATTTAGAGCAGATTGTTGAATTATAACAGATAAATTAGAATATTTATCTTGATTATTTTAAAGCGAAAAGTTATTTCAAAAATTTTATTTGCTAGAAACCTTTCCAGTACTATACTAAATAACTTCCCAAAGTTTCATGGCGTTCCAATGAGTGGTTTGGTCAGGCATAAAGGACAGACAGACCACACACACACACACACACACACACATACATTCATTTTTATATATATAGATACACATCTCCCAACGCTCCTACCAATTTCGTTAATGAACGATGATGCCTGCACTTTTTATCCATCTTCTCTTAAAATAATTTGGAATGACTCACTGAAATGGCTGCCAAATTCAAACAATCAGGTAAATCAGTGCGAAATTTGGATCATGCATGCTTGAAGAATACCAGCTCATGGTGGTAACAATATCCTGCTTTGTGTCCTACAAATGCCCATGGCAATAATTGATATTTCCACTAAAGAACACCACATGAATTCTAGAATAACACTTAGGTATCAATTACATATCAAGAGAAATGTCCATTGCAATAATTGATATTTCCACTAAAGAACACCACATGAATTCTAGAATAACACTTAGGTATCAATTACATATCAAGAGAAATGTCCATTGCAATAATTGATATTTCCACTAAAGAACACCACATGAATTCTAGAATAACACTTAGGTATCAATTACATATCAAGAGAAATGTCCATTGCAATAATTGATATTTCCACTAAAGAACACCACATGAATTCTAGAATAACACTTAGGTATCAATTACATATCAAGAGAAATGTCCATTGCAATAATTGATATTTCCACTAAAGAACACCACATGAATTCTAGAATAACACTTAGGTATCAATTACATATCAAGAGAAATGTCCATTGCAATAATTGATATTTCCACTAAAGAACACCACATGAATTCTAGAATAACACTTAGGTATCAATTACATATCAAGAGAAATGTCCATTGCAATAATTGATATTTCCACTAAAGAACACCACATGAATTCTAGAATAACACTTAGGTATCAATTACATATCAAGAGAAATGTACACACACACACACACAACATCGAAATAATTGGTGTTTCCACTAAGGGACGCCATAGGAACGTCAAAATAACCCTTAAATATCAATTATATATCAAGACGAATTTCCATTGCAATAATT
>CP092865.1:170723349-170750780 GCA_030710605.1 Cordylochernes scorpioides | reverse complement strand
AGAAATTCTTATTTTTCTAGTTTTCCAATCCCATAATCTAAAATTTTTGCTTGTATTCTCATAACCTAAAAACATAAGTTTTATCGATTTATTATCCCACTTTTTACGGTTTTCTTTGGGAATATGCATATAAGCATTACAGCCAAATATTTTATAGTTAGCTACATTAGGCTTTGTGCCAAAGAAAAGTTCATAAGGTGTCGTTCCAGGGGTTTGCTTAGTCGCACTTCTATTTAGAATATAAGTTGCTGTGTTACATGCCTCAGCCCAAAAAAATCCTGGAAGATTTCGTGAATTTAGCATGGACCTGGCTGCTTCCACAATCGTACGATTGTCTCTTTCTATACGTCCTATCTGTTCGTGCACATAAGGTGCAGTGAACTCGTGAATTATCCCAAATCTTTTACATAAATCTGCAAAATTATCGCTTTTGAATTCTAGCGCATTATCAGTCCTAAGAACTTTTATCTTATTTCCAGTTTGAGTATAGATTAGAGTAGCATATTCTTTGAATATATCTAACACATCTGATTTGTTTTTAATAAAATAAATATGGCGATAACCACTAAAGTAATCTTTAAATAAGCAGAAATACAGATATTTACTTAATGATTGAGTCTGCATTGGGCCACAAATATCAGCATAAATAAACTCACCTAGCTGGTAGTTTTTGCCATCTGAGGGATAGCACGACTTTCTATGGGCTTTTCCAAGTTGGCATCCTTCACAGAAGAAAAAATCTCCCTCTAAATCTTGAGGCTGCAGACCATCCACCAATCCTTTGGTCGCCATCTCTCGAAGTGTAGCAACTGGAAGATGCGCAAGTCTCTCGTGCCACAACTGAAGCTTGTTCTCGCTGGTGATGTAGCCTTGTGATGATGACGTAACCTTGAAGAGCATCCTGTAGAGGCCGTCATGACGCATTCCTACGGCTTTTAGGTCATTATCCATGATGATCTGTAGCTTGTCATGTTTGATAATGACGTTGAATCCTCTTCTTGTGGACGTAGAAAGGCTATACAAATTTTTCTTTAGTTGCGGCGAGTAGAGCACATTTCTTATGTACGTATTGTACCATCCACCGTCGACGTAGGCTTGAATCTCGATGTCTCCCATGCTTTCTGCAAGTAGTGTCGAGTTGTCTCCCAAGTAGATTGGATGATCACTGGTGAACGGCGTGTAGGTCTTGAACCACTCTCGTCGAAATGTCATGCTGCAGCTTGCACCGCTGTCAGCATACCAAATATCATTGGGCTCTACTTGATTATCGCACAAAATAAGTCCATAATCACTTGAACTTCCTTTTGAATCATGAAGATTTTTGGATTTATTTTTCTCATTAGCTAATATTTTTCTACATTCGCGGCTCCAATGTCCAATTCTGTGACAATAGTGGCATTTAGTGTTCTTCTTGGCATCTTGAAAAGAACGTTGTGTATCTTTAGGCTTCGTTCGTGCTTGCCTGTGTAATAAGGCCTCATCTTGTTTAGAAGAACCGCTTTGTTGATTCCTTGTTTCTTCAATCAAAAGTCTTGCAGTTAAATTGTTAAGAGTTTGAGCTTTCGGATCTAACGATTCCCACGCTGCAACAAAGTAGCGCATACTCGAAGGCAAAGTATTTAAATTTTTGCTACCTTTTGATCTTCCGTTATGGTTCCGCCCATTTGTGAAATTTGTGCAGAAATATTTTCAATTTTTGCTATGTAATCACTTATTGTTTCCGATGTCAATCGTGCATCGAAGAATTGTTGCCAAAGTAGGCCAATAGTAAATTCGGATTTTTGTTCATGAATAGCAAGTAATTTCTGCCACATTTGTGAAGCGGAAGTACAGTTCATCAGGGGCTGAAGAAACTTTAATTCGATTGCCTGTGATAATAACATCCTTGCCTTAACGTCCTTTGATTTCCAATTCTGTAGTGAACTTTCAGAGTTACTGTCGGAGGAAACAACATTCGGCTTTATTTCTAAGCCTTCCAATAATTCTAGTAATTTTTGTTGTTCCAAAAGAAGCCTGAATTGGAATTTCCATAGTGAAAAGTTTTCACCATTAAAAACTTTAATCCTTGAAAGACAATCTTCGCTCATCTTCTTTGTCTTGGAATCGGCCAACGACAAAAAGAAACTAGGGTTATGGTTGGCGGTTGACGCCTAAACTTCGAGCAAAACAAAGGCTTACTCACTGCTGGCGGTTAATCCTTTTAGGCGCAGTGGAAGCGTGCTGGGCCCATAACCTGTTGAAGTTTGAGATTGAATCAAGGAATAAAAGGATTATTTATTAAACAAAGTAACTTAAAACAAGATGTTAAAGTAGCAAAATTTTAAAGGCAAGTATATATAGGAAGGCGAGAGACAAAGACTATATATATTGACGTCGACCGCAGCGCCGCCGCGGCCGTTGATTGGTCGATCCTCCAATGCTCCACGCCAATTTTTGATCGCTATTCCAACACAAAGAAAGCAAGACGCAATGGTATTCTACAACTTTCGAGCCGAATCTCAGGACCCCAATGACGAATCATCGAGGAAAAATTTCACTCGCTACCGAAGCCCTACCTCATATCCCGGTCGAAACAGACAACATTCCTCACCTGCTAGAAGATCTAGCTGGACGCCCCGCCATTAAAACTAGATGATAGACCATATGGGAGGTAAGGCCGCAAATTTATAAAATCCTCCCATGCCGACCACAGTGGAAATAAAAAACTACATTGACGTAAACATAGACCTACCAAGCCCTCATGAAGAAGATATCTCAACTGAAAGAAGACATCCACCGCAGTCACCTGAAAATATCCCTGGCCATAGTACTAGTTCTTAAGACTGACGACGTAAGTCTCCTGCTGAGCATCGGGTCAATGCTCTCTATAGGAGGAGGCTATGTGACAAAGAAATATTTTATTATTTAATTTAATATTATTCAATGAAAATATATTCTACAGATTATAAAAATATATATTAATCTGTATTTGTGAAATCATCTTTAAAATATTTCTTTGCTTGCTTGCTTAAGATTCTCTAGCGGTAAATAGTTTTGGGCTGACCTGTTAATAATTGTCGACTCGTCGCTGTGACGTCATCAATAAATACTTTTACATCTTAGGATATTTCAAGGCTTGATTTCTACGTTACAATATTGATTTTGAAACAACTAAATGGATTGCAAAAAATAATTAAATCAAATACCTAAGCACTAATATAATACAATTTGTGTTATCACACACACTTTTTGTCTGTGGTTTATGTGTTATCTCTGTATTGCTATTCTATGGCACTTCTACTATTGATCATTAATGTACATTCAGTATGAAGGAAATTGCACTCAGGGGAATTCTCGGGTGAAGCCTAGGTCATTCGTCTAGTATATACATATATATTATCCCTAGTACACACGGTACAGGCCATGATAATCATGATGGGTGAAGTTCGCGACTGCTTTTACTGTAAGTACGCCATATGTCTACACATGTGAAAAGCAGTTCCACTTTGCACTTAAATATCAGCCAGATCTCCGTTTGGTTACATGCACTCGCTGGTGGGTTGGATTTTTGCCAGAATCTGCGGATATTGGAGCATACACACAATATTACAATATAGATGTCACTATATGTTCAGTATGGTATCTTATGTTTTTATTTCACTGTGTTTATTGTTTGACATTTATGTTGCTGAACTGTGCCACATCAACCCTGCCAATTACTTCTCTATAACGAATTTCGCATTGAGGAAAACATATTGATAGATTTAGTAGTCCGAAGTTTGAAATAAACCAGTAAGAGCATGTGCAACCAAACTCTACGCTACTATGTAAATTTAGGATCGAATTGCTTTCTACAGTACATGTAGAAACATCTTTTGAACTCTATAGACATCCGCACTCCTTGAATATTCAATAATTCCTTACCTGTACACCTATCCCCCGATTTACACGGTAGATACGTTCCTGAGAAAAACGTGTAAATCGGTGGATAGGTGTACACAGAAATAAAAATAAAATGCATTGACAGGTTAAAATATGTAGTCAGCACATAAGCTCGGGATTCCTCGTGAGATGTGTACACAGCGCATGTGTTCAATCACAGTAGCATTTAGTATAGTGCGATAAAAACAAAAAAAAAACTTATTTGGAAAATCTTGTAAAAGCGAAAACGTGTAAAACAAGTACCGTGTAAATCGGGGGATAGGTGTATTTCATTTTATTTATTTATTATCAAATAAGCCGCGATATCCTCACAAGGGATGCTTGTGTCAAGAAACAACACTAAATTCAGAGACTCTATTACATAAACAATTGAGTTTATTAAACACAATTTAAACATTATGAGTTTATTAAACAATTATAAGGTTTGAGTAGAGTTTAAAGAAGAAAAGAACGGAAAGTAAACTAAAATCATGCTTGAATTTACAACCAACTAATGAAATAAATACAAATAAATATATATGGTAATTTAAACCAACAACCCTATATTGTATAATACTTATAACAAGATTGCCATGTTGTATAATAGTAACATATCTATAAATAGTTATAGGCATGATTGACATGTGTCATTGCATCACCATATGTAATGTACTTTGTACAAACTGAGGATAAATAAATAAAACTCTGTAATAGATTAAGAGTTGAGCTGAAGCAAGAGATCGAGATAGAAGTCCAACAACCCTAAAGAGGAATTTGGAAGGCAGTTGCCATCAGGTCAAAGGGTGTAGAATATCGCTGACGCCCCACGCCCTTTGCACCCGCTCAAAGTCCATTCTCCCGCATACCTCTCCTCTCGGCAAAGATATATAAGACCTCTGCCCTAGCCGAAAATAGAGTCACTTCACCATCAGCGTGAGCTCTCGTCGGTTGTACCCTAGGTCCACCTCATCGACCATGTAGAACAGTAAGAACTCTTTTATCTCCATCTTGCTCTTAGCTCGGCTTTTATCTGTTCACGGAACTTTCCTACTACTACTGTGTCTCTTCGTTTTTTGTGGGTGGACATTCCCAAGCTTTCCACTCTGCCCCGACCACGACTGCCTGTACTCTGTGACAACTGTTAAAGGTCTTCCAAGGTGCAGAGAGGTACTGGAAAACTCTCCACGCCCTGACTGTCCCTCTCGGTTATTACAGGTTTGCCCCTCTCGGTTACCACACCACAGAGAGAGACCCTTGGTTATCACAGCTATAGCGAGAGTCGACATGATACCTCATCACATATACCTAGTTTGTCAATTACGGTTTTTTTAACCAAAAGAGAAAATCATAGATATATTTACAGAATTTTCTAAATTTAAAATATGGGTCCTTACTATTTATAAACGTAAAAATATCCTTGTATTCAATGTTTTCCCGCTTTCTGTAGTTCTGGAAGATTGAACATTCAATAATAATCTTAGAATATTTAGAAATTCCATTATTTTTCCACCAACTTGGTAACAACATAGCCAGAGAAAAACACGAGTAAAAACTTTTACTTTCGTGTTTCTTCTTTCGTGTTTTTAAAATATAATGGTAATACCCGACGACGACACAAAGAAATCCAAAGTTACATGATGGCTGACCAAATGGAATTTCAGATCAACTTCATTAGTAAAAGTTGAAATCTCACTACAGCGGTGATAATTAAATAGGAAAATCATTGAATAAAAGATCAGATTGTTATTAAATATTCCATTATATGGAAATTGAATAGTTCCTTTGTGTGTATGTGGAATCCTTATGTTTAAATCTCTCTCTTTCTGACTTCAATGTTTTCCTTACATTTCACGACATGTCAAACTTTCTACTCTCTTATACCATCAAATAAGACGCAGCGTCTAATTTTGTTCCATCTCTACATAGATTATATAAACCTTTGCCCATGGTACCTTTATGAAAAGTGCAAAATTCAATCGTTACCATCTAGCTAAAGAGCCTTTAAAGAGACCATTACATCCGATAATACAAATTTTTAAACATTACAGTTTTTTCAAAATATAAACAAAGACTGACCAACTTTGGGCACATAATGAGAGCAAATTGTTCAGAAAAAAAATTGATGTTGGGGAAAGAAATTAAAGGAAGAGAATAAGACCTACAATGAAATGGCTGGAAGGGGTCAAGAAAGCTACCAGAAGGTCAATACGATGAGCTGCGAGGGATAGACACTAAAGAGCTAGCTAAAGAGTCTTTAAAGAGACCATTGCAAACTTCTAATTATAGATGATGAATCAACGATATACTGATTCAAGTCTGGATTCCTCAATTTTAGAGTCAATATTGGGGATCGGTGGAAGGATGGTCTAAACCGTTGGTTTTCGGCCGCTACGATCCGGGTTCGATTCCCGCATTGGTCACTTTTTTTCTGATAAAAAATGCTACAATGGCCCCCGATTCTTGCAACATTGCAACCCTACCAGCGAATGCAAGTAACCAAAAGGGGCTTTGGTACATTTGTAAGTGCAAAGTCGAACTGCTTTTCACATGTGTAGGCATGTGGTGCACTTACAGTAAAAGCAGTCGCATACTACTACTCAGCATGATTATCTTGGTCTATACCACGTGTACTAGGGATAAGCAAAAAAAAGCGTCAATATTAGGACAGTCCTAATATGCACTAACGGGCACAAAACAATAGCGTTGGACTCCATTGATTGTAGAGAGGATACCTAAGTAGATCTTTAGGACAACAAGGCTGTTGTGACATTGTCCTATTTGTCATTGTAGGAGGAACTAACAAGTGCGATAGTGAAAGACTCGAAGTTATTCTGCTATGAAAGACTCTTTTGCGAACTTTATGGCCCTAAACTCCATACGTCAAATTGAATCAAGAAATCATTTGAGTTTTTATGAAAAACACGAAGGAAAAGAAAGCCAATTATTATAGAGGAACCAATCACGATTTTGCATTTCATTCTTATGCAGGGGCCATGATACGAGTATCTACTCGTAATATTCTTTGTATCGTCCCAAGTTCAGTATATGTAGCGCCGAACAAGCGATGTAGAGGATGGATATATGCAAATATTCTTCTAGTCCTTATATATACATTCGCCATCGATTTACATATCACGGCACAGTTAAATATTCTTCATTTTATACATCAATCTCCAATTCTATGTCATTTTTATCATAAATAGTTGTCTCAGAAGATAGAAACAGTGTGGAAGATGTTGTAGAGAAATATTTGTTTCGATATTCGGAAAAGATAGGAATGGAACGTACAGAAAGAGGCACATTTCGATGAAATAGAAAGTCTGTAAAGTCTAGGAAGCAAATTGAAAACAAAGTTGGGATGTCGAAAAAAAGGTTTGGTCACGAGTTTGAAACCTCAACATTCGTCGAAGGTAGTCTCCAAATGTTCAACTATACTAAATCCGTGATTATTTTAGAGCTATAAAAATAGTGGTCGTCTCTCCTGTCAGAATAGATATAAAACCTAGACGCGATCTATTCACCATCGTCGTAAACTAGCAGCCTCGGGTCGGTGACAAAGTCACTACACCACCTTTGAGAAATTGAGAAGAGAAGCGTCCACCTGCAGACCATGGTTTCAAGCTAATGGCCCTCGTCAGTCCAGGGCGGGCTTTATTCCATGAGATCCACAAAGAATTAAATGGAATCTTCACAATCTGACAAAGAAGCGTTTAACTGGAAAAGGGGCTAGATCCGGGGTCGGCAAACCTTTGAGTCGGAAGAGTCAAAAATCGCAATTTACAAAGTTTTTAAAGAGCCACAATTTCTTTCTTGCGAACAATAAATAGCACTGGCGTGAATAATATATGAAACTATATAAAGAGCTGCAGTTTTATCCAAAAAGTGCCGCATGTGGCTCGCGAGCCGCAGTTTGCCGAACCCTGGGCTAGGCCAAATCTGAAGATTTCATTTGATCCCTTGTGGATCTATAATAGAATAAAGCCCGCCCTGGACTGATGAGTGCTATATCCCGGAGACCGGTGTTGTGGCTTTGTCGCTGACCTGAGACCGTTAGTTTGCACCGACGGTCAATAGATGGCCTCTAGTTTGATGTCTATTTGGACGTCAAAGATAACCTTTATTTTTCTAGATCAATATTCCCCCTGTCAAAATTTCAAACTATAGAACAATTATCCGTTCAAATTTTATAATTTTGGGAAAAAGGAATGCTGTCTTGGGTGCTGTTCAAAGGAGGTAAAGAGAAGTATAAAGAACGTTTAATAGAGGTTTGGACGAAAAAATGCATCCTGATGATATACCTATTGTAACAGCCATATTATAGTTTGGGATGGCTTCTGCAGGAGATGAGTAGGGAGGTTTTCGATTTTGCAGCAGGCGTTCGCTGCTGGGAGCAATATTGGGGTGAAGAGCATTTGGGTGTACGTTCCAGTGTTCTATGGGTAGTTATATGGTTATAGAAATTATTTTAACAATCTATATTTATTTCTATAAATCTAATTCACAATGATATAACAGAATAATCAGTAATGTATTAAAAATTGCATTTACACCAAATATATCAAATAGCTTGAAGGTGGAAAACAGTAATAGAGGTGTGCAAAGGAAGAACATGGCTGTGGAAGAAAGGGCAGTCTATAGAGATGTGCAAAGGAAGAACAGGGCTGTGGAGGAAAGGGCAGTCTATAGAGATGTGCAAAGGAAGAACAGGGCTGTGGAGGAAAGGGCAGTCTATAGAGATGTGCAAAGGAAGAACATGGCTGTGGAAGAAAGGGCAGTCTATAGAGGTGTGCAAAGGAAGAACAGGGCTGTGGAAGAAAGGGCAGTCTATAGAGATGTGCAAAGGAAGAACAGGGCTGTGGAGGAAAGGGCAGTCTATAGAGATGTGCAAAGGAAGAACGGGGCTTTGGAGGAAAGGGCAGTCTATAGAGATGTGCATAGAAAGAACAGGGCTGTGGAGGAATGGGCAGTCTATAGAGGTGTGCAAAGGAAGAACAGGGTGTGGAGGAAAGGGCAGTCTATAGAGGTGTGCAAAGGAAGAACAGGGTGTGGAGGAAAGGGCAGTCTATAGAGATGAGCAAAGGAAAAACAGGGCTGTGGAGGAAAGGGCAGTCTATAGAGATGAGCAAAGGAAAAACAGGGCTGTGGAGGAAAGGGCAGTCTATAGAGGTGTGCAAAGGAAGGAGAAGCCTGTGGTAGAAGAGCAGGGCTGTGTTAGAAGAGCAGGGCTATGGAGGTGTGTAAATGAAGGACAGGGCTGTGGTAGAAGAGCAGGCCTATGGAGGTGTGTGAAGGAAAAAACAGGGCTGTGATAGAAGAGCAGGCCTATGGAGGTGTGTAGAGCAAAGACAGGGCTGGGGTAGCAGAGCAGGCCTATGGAGGTGTGTAAATGAAGGACAGGGCTGTGGTAGAAGAACAGGGCTGTGGCAGAAGAGAAGGCCTATGGAGGTGTGTAAAGGAAAAGACAGGGCTGTGATAGAAGAGCAGGCCTATGGATATATACAAAGAAAGAACAGGCCTATAGAGGTGTACAGAGAGAGGAAGGACAGGGCCGTCTGTCTCCAGGCCGTCTGAGTCCCAATTAGCACACCAGCCCCCGGGGACGGGACCGGAGTATCGGGAAACAATTCCGTCGCTCTTTAATTTCCACCTTCCTGCCCCGGAATTGATTGTTTCGCCTCTAAATCTTGTCGGGGATCCTCTTGATGGTCCTCCGCTCTAATTGTCGCAGCGCTAACCCACCCTGGCTGGGTTCATGATGCACAAAACTCCCTACGAGGTTGAAAGAGAACATTTTTTCCTTTCATTTCTCTTTACATATATGTGAAATTTTCTTTTAGTTCTCTTCTATTTTCATCAATATTCTTATAAACCTATCAGATGAAAATATTTATATCTAGATTACCTAAGGTCAATGCCTATACGAAATGCAGCAAAGTTAGATATATATTGAAAGACCTATATTTTGTAAAAAAAAATTGAATAAAATCATTAAAATTTTCTAATATTTAAATTTTATTCAGATTTTCAATTGAACAGGATATATTATAAAATTGATCAATATTTTGAAAATAAAGCAATCCATAAATAGATCTATTGTTCTATAAAAGCATAAGGCGATTCTTCCGTCAAAATAAGCGTCAAAACTCCCAGAAAAATGTCCATCTTAATTTTGGCCATAGATATGGCCCAGCCACTTTGCCAGTTAAACACCTCTTTCGCAGATAGTTAAGATTCCATTTGGTCTCTCGTGGATTTCATGGAATAAAGTCCGCAATAGGCTGACGAAGGCCATTAGCCCGAAACCATGGTCTCTAGGTCGACGCTTCTCAGTTTGCCAAAGCTGGTGTTGTGGCTTTGTCACCGATCAGAGGCCGCTAGGGTGCGGCGACGGTCAAAAGATGGTGTCTATTTTAGACGTTTAATTTGACAAGAGGTAACCTTTGCTTCTATAAATCAATTTCCTCCCGGCAAAATAGTTCCCATCTATATATATATAACTGGCAATATCCACACATTAGAAAATTTCACTTGTCAGTAAGATATCTTTTATTCGATACTATTATAACGCGTATGATTATTATTAAAATTAAACAATATCTACTGTCCTTACTGCAATGGAAAAAATTATTGGAGGGCCTGGCTCATTAGTGGTGAACCCTCCCAGCGGTTTCGCCAGTTTAATCTACCATACCGCTGTTATATTGCATTTTTTCAATCTTCCTTTTATAGTGATACTGATGTTAGACTCTTGGAAAGCCAGGTCCTCCCATTAATTTTCCCATTGCAGTAAGGGCAGTAGATATTGTTTAATTTTTTTAAAAAATCATACGCGTCTATAATAGTTTCGAATTTTGATAACAGATAGCGCGCTAATGCATCATAATATATTTTATTCTTGGACATTTTTCCATTTCCTCATTAATATTTTTCAAAACTATATTCTATGTGGCGCTGCGTTTGTTGTTTACATAAAATACATACGTCATTGTACCTTGACAAAGGTGGTTAATTAACTTAAATTTAAAAAGGAATATAAATTGTATGAAAATAATTTATTTACCAATATATATCATTTGGCTGAACGCCAAACCCTTTGTCAAGGTGGAACAATATTTTATATTTATTGATGTTTAACAAACACAGCGCCAAACACATAACGTCAAAATAGCATATAGTGTTGATAAAAAAAATCATTTTTGCCTAAATTCAATGGGGAAGGAAGAGAAAGTTCTAAGAATGAAATAAATCTTACTGACGAATGAAAATTTATAATAGAGATAACGTCAGTTATATATTGATTAATTTAATCAATTTTATATAAAAATTTAATAATTAAAAAAATTCAAACCTATTTATTTTCTCTATGGGGTGTCTGTGTAAGGATGGTCTAAACCGTTGGTTTTCGACTACTACGGCCCGGGTTCGTTTCCCGCATTGGGCATTTTTTCTGATTAAAAAAGAAAATGCTCCAATGGGCCCCGATTCTTGCAAAAGTCCAACTCACCAGCTAGTGCAAGTAACCAAACGAGGCTCTGACACATTTTCAAGTGCAAGGTCGAACTGCTTTTCACATGTGTAGACATGTGGTGGATTTACAGTAAAAGCAGTCGCCAACTTCTACCCACCCCGAGGGAGTCTCGCGGCGGGGACTGGCAAAGGATACCTGGTTTATCCTGGCAATAGTCATATGCTTGTCTCAAAGATTAAGTCATGCATGTCTAAGTACACGCCCTACCCTAGAACCGCGAATGGCTCATTACTTCTACCCACCATGATTATCATGTCCTGTACCACGTGTACTAGGGATATGGAAAAAATGTTCTCTATTTATAAAAACCTATTAACAGTATAAAATATACTTGTCAAGTTATTTTGCAGAACTTTGTGGTAGAAGAGGTGGAAAGTTAGTCAAGATGGCGATAATATATAATACCATTAGGGTCTTCTTTGTCGAGACATAGGCCACACTCTTACCATAGAGTCCGTCAATCCAAGTGCTGGAGACATAGAAATATAATAGAATACTCTGCTAGAATTATTTATCTCTCCTCGGCCGGCTGCCGGACTTTCAGTCCTGGATCTTTCCAGTTGGTCCCGAGTACCACGCCATCACCATCTCCTCGGCGGCAAAGTACGCGAAATACGTGGTGTCGCTGGAGACCCGCTGGCGATTCTCCACCAAACTCTGCAGCGGTGCCAGAGGAGCCATGTTCATTGTACATAGTATGATGCATATAAATAATTATCTTTTTTATATAGTCCAGACTGTTTACTTTTGCATGTATTTACAAGATATCAATAAAATTATTTTAATTGTCATTGCCTATCTCTCTTCAATCCACACACACATAGGTTGTTAGTAAATATTATTTCAGAGCTTCTCCTCTCTATGGTAGGTCTTTTAATGGTCTTCTCTGATTATCAAGAACGGAGAGATATCTAAGCTATGAATAATGTCAACAACAATCCGTATAACCAGAGTCGCATTGCATCACTATCATCGAAACACGCTACCTAAGGATAACTCTCTCTAGACTCGCAGCTAATCATTTTCCCTTGCTTAACCATCAACTTAACACCTTTATACTTAACGGTTCACTGTATCTTTACCTTCAATTAACTTATATTCTTTTTTTACTGTATATAGTATTCAACTCGCGCGCGCGTATCACTTTAATGTTTTGATATATATAACCTTTTTAAAATGTTTAACCGTATTATATTACCTTGTAAAGTGTCGATTTATCAAGTCCAGTGATGGCCCAGAAAAGTATTTCAAAGTTAGTGTGTATTAGTATTACGCATTAGCTACATTTTTATAGGAAGTTGATAAAGGAAGACAAAAAGACAACACCATAGAATGTCTATTGGGTTCTGATTGAGTTCTGCCGATCTACCGCGCCATACAGCGGTGGTCATCTCCTATTTCCAGGCCCCGCTTGTATGTTTGCCGACGGTCTGTCATTCCAGCAGGCTGGAAGGAAGTCTCTCGGCTCCCACAACCTCCAATGAGCCTATACATTATTTTTCTTGAGCAATAGTCTAACTACGCTTTCACCTATCTCACCGTAGTGTAATTCTCATTCACCAGCGGCATATCTGCAGTATTCCATATGTTGTACACATAATGTTGGAATGCCTTTTGAATCAAACAAAGTCTTAGGTAACTTCAAAATGGTGCAAATAAAATTATATCGGGAAAAGAAAGGGCGACACCAAGAGAAAAGTCGTAAAACAGATCGTTAACATTGTCAAAGAATCTAAGGCAGGATGTAAACATATTGGTCATACCAGTCCTTGATTGGACACGGACGTCTAAAAAGGTTCGCCCACTCTGACGTTACCATCGCTACTGGAGCTGCAGGCATATCAGGCCCCTCATCATCGAAGCCTTCAGTGTCCTCGGGCGACCCCCTGACTTGCGGGCCTGGATTTTCGGGTTTGGCTTCGAAGATGACGACCTGGCCATCCTGGCGTCGGCCAAATCCATCATATACCGCTATTTCGTACAGGTTGGGCTGACTGGAGGAGCAGAGGAACCGCTCATCGCCTGGGAAAGAGGACTCACTCGCCGGGGCACATCCCCCGCATGATCATCTGTTTTTAGTTTATTTATTTCCATTTTTAATGTAAATTATTGACAAGAAGTCAAAAAAATTGTTTCAATTGTCAAATTGTCTCTGACGTTACAATCAGCATATAAGCTGAGTTGTTTCTGAGCACACAGGGAGCGGCTGTACAGGACAGTAGCGGTTAGGTCATCATGCTGCCTGATTGAACAGCGATTCCAGGACTCCCTCACAGTCCATCTCACCTTCCCGGGTGCTACCCCCTCTAAACCGAGGTAACCATGCTCTATGAATCTGGATTTCTTTGTCGTTCGGTTAGTGCGCTCCTACTCTGGCCCATGACTGCAAGTTGGATGAGAAGCCTGCTGCGACGATGTTGGCTCTATATTTTACAATCTATATATATATATAGAAGCATAGGGCGCTTCTCCCGTCAAAATAAACGTCAAAAACTGACGCCATCTATTGACCGTCGCCGCAAACTAGCGGCCTCGGGTCGGTGACAAAGCCACAACACCAGCTTTGGCAAATTGAGAAGCGTCCACCTAGAGACTAGTTTGCGGCGACGGTCAATAGATGGCGTCAGTTTTTGACGTTTATTTTGACGGGAGAAGCGCCCCATGCTTCTATGGATCAATTTCCTCCCGGCAATTTTTCCATCTATATATATATATATAATATTTTGGAATAAATAAGATGGCAGGCAGCGTGGCGATGGTCACGGGAGACGATCACGAAGGATTTGAAACCGAAAGTAAAAAAAAAAAGCACGCATAAGCCTAAAATCGTAAACAACTCCAGCCAATAAATAGATACCATAGAAGCTAACAATAAAATGATTAACAATGCGTGACAATTTGATTTCTATTTTCAAAATATTTATCATTACACAACGTATTCAAAACATTTAACAATTATAAATAACTTATATCCATAAAGTAAAATTGTTTAACATGATTCTTAAATGTGTTATATTTCTATACAACACTTTAATTTTGTGTAGGTATTAGAAATGCATATATATATTTAAAATTCTCATATCGTTTCTTAACAGCTATTGAAAGAGAAAATACGTCGAAATCATTTTAAATGTCCAACCTACCATCTTAAAATAGTTTGAATGGAAAGAATGACAGTATGGACATATGAAGAAGTGTTGAAGAATGGTTTGATTCTTTTGATAACAAAATAGAATTTTGTTTTAAATATATAAATCATAGAATATAATACATGGCGTTCATTATTGTTCATTTTGTAGTCCTGTAGAAGGACGGAAATGTCCGATAACTCGAGAGTGCAATAATAAAATAAAAAAACACAACTCTAGAAACCTATCGCAATATTTAATTAATATATAATCATAGAGTTCGTTTATTATACAGTAAAACCTCCTTGAGAGGACTCTCACGCTAGAGGACACCTCTCTTCAAAGGACTTTTTTCATTTGTAAAATTGCCATTTTTACTATTTAGCAATTCTCCAGTAAGAAGACATCTCTCCTTAAAGGACACTTTTGGCTCTACAATTAGGTTTTCTTTACAGGGAGGTTCTACGGTACAACAACAAAAATCTTTATTAGGACCTTTTGGTATTATACAAATTCTCCGAGTAGAAGAGGGTGTAACACTGAGTTAGTTTATTATTATAAGTGGTATCGAAAATGAATATATTTAAAATTTAGGTTGCAAGAAGCATATAACAGCTTTGAGAAGCTTTGATCGTTTCTATAAAACAATACAAGGCCGATAGAAACTAGAGGACTACAAGACTTTATCCCTAGGACCATTGCAGAGCGACCATAAAGTATACAATTCCCTGCAGAAGGACGCTAATGAATATACAACTCACTAATCAGTAAACGATAAAACCATTTAATTAACTACCTGGGTGCACAATTCTAATCAAACGACGTTTTTTGTCTGTTTCGTCAGGACGTTTTGTCCGAGCAGCTCAACGATACTATCGCAATATGATGGCAGACGACACAAGACAATGATATCGTTCAGAATAACAACAATAGTAGCTCCAACCCAACAAAAAATGTCAATTTTTATTAATTCTATCACCGCCATCGTGGATCCAGAAGAGAAAAACCAATAATAAAGACTAAAATTTATTAATGGGGCCTATTTTAAATATTTATTTTACTTTTTTTTTTCAATTGTTCCTTCCCAGGGTTGCCAAATTGCGTGTGGGTAGCGAGAGCACGAACTACTTTTTAGTTATTATTCTGTGAGGTTTAAACTGGCAGCGTCGCCAGGCTGAATTAATTCTCTCTCAGGAGGATTACACTTGTCCCCCAGTGTTGCCAATTAATTCCTGGGGAACACAAATTCTTTGAGAAGAACTACCTCGCTCCGCAACACAGACTCCTTTCCCCCCTTTTTATTATTTATTATTTAAAAATACATATTAAAATGCCTCCTCTAATAAAATATTTCTTTTCTTTAATATATAACGCATATTAAATACACTAAATAAATATTTTTGTAAATGTGAAAATGATATAATTTCTGAACTTTGATGCGTAAGAAAAAATGTTGATATTATATGAGTAAAATATTATAATATCTGGCAACCCTGTATGTTATTTATTTATTCAGATACCCCAGTAGGTTCCTGGAGCCACGTACAGAAGTCACCAACTACCCGGGCTGACACCTAAGTCTTCTTGAGTTTATTTACAATGTCATTGGAAGTCCAATTACTGAGGTGGCGTCATGCAGATTTCTTTCTTGGAAGATTTTCTAGGGATGCTGTACTTAGGTTAGTGAGCTCTAGGAGGGTGGCCGTTAGAAATCTTTGGTATTGGAAGGTTAGGCAGAGGTAAAAAGAAGGTGATCCATGGTTTGGTCTTTATTTTGTCAATGAGGGCAAGTTGGGTCTTCTTTCAATACCTTTGTAAAGTCTGCCTGGATGTAACTATGTAACCCTGTATATGTTTCGTAATTGTATCACACAAAGATTATAAGTGCAGAAGATAGATAGGCAGTGAAATCACATAGGAGACTACATTGATATTATCACATATGATGACACAAATTTCAAATACACTAGATCTTACAATAAATGCTACGCCTCTTATGCTTGTAAAGTTCTTCAAACAAATCTCAATATTATTATTTCAGAATTAATCTCTCATACGTAACTCCTCTTATTTATTGCGCCACACTCATCTTTCTAAACATCCATTGATCTCTCTCTCTTTAACCTTATATAATTTCATATACGTGCATTGTAATAAATCAGTTTCAATCTCAATCTCTCTCTTATATGGACATTGTAATAAATGATTTCAATCTCAATCTCTCTCTTATATGGACATTGTAATAAATGATTTCAATCTCAATCTCTCTCTTATATGGACATTGTAATAAATGATTTCAATCTCAATCTCTCTCTTATATGGACATTGTAATAAATGATTTCAATCTCAATCTCTCTCTTATATGGACATTGTAATAAATGATTTCAATCTCAATCTCTCTCTTATATGGACATTGTAATAAATGATTTCAATCTCAATCTCTCTCTTATATGGACATTGTAATAAATGATTTCAATCTCAATCTCTCTCTTATATGGACATTGTAATAAATGATTTCAATCTCAATCTCTCTCTTATATGGTCATTGTAATAAATGATTTCAATCTCAATCTCTCTCTTATATGGACATTGTAATAAATGATTTCAATCTCAATCTCTCTCTTATATGGACATTGTAATAAATGATTTCAATCTCAATCTCTCTCTTATATGGACATTGTAATAAATGATTTCAATCTCAATCTCTCTCTTATATGGACATTGTAATAAATGATTTCAATCTCAATATCTCTCTTATATGGATATTGTAATAAATGATATCAATCTCTCTCTAATATTTGTTAATCTTATACTTCTATAAGTAATATAGAATATCATAATTATTGATTAGTTTATCTAAAGATACAAAGGTCACCTCTCCCGTCAAAAATAGACGTCAAAACTAGACGCCATCTATTGACCGTCACCGCAAACTAGCGGCCTCGGGTCGGTGACAAAGCCACAACATCAGCTTTGGCAAACTGAGAAGCGTCCATCTAGAGACCATGGTTTTGGACTAATGGCCCTCGTCAGCCTAGAGCGGACTTTATTCCATGAGATCCACACGGGATCTAATGGAATCTTGACAATCTGCCAAAGAGGTGTTTAGCTGGCAAAGTGGCTGGGCCAAATCTATGGCTGAAATATAGATGATTGGTTTATGTTAACTTTGTGTTGAACTTTCTGCCGAGCGACAGTGAAACATCGAAATGTGGAGTAATAGATATAGAATCTGATGGGGTTCAGGTTAATTTGAGCAATGTGACACGGGGGCTATAAACTGTGTAGAATTACTTCATGCCTATCTACAGGAAGGAGGTGGGAATGTTTATAAAAATAAGAAATACAAGTTACAAATCTGAACACCAAAGCACCAATGTTTCTTTTAAAACCAAATGAAACAGACTTTAGACTGCCCTCACTGCGATGAAAAAATTGGGAAAGATGAGCAAATCCCTCTCAATATTTTCATCGCAGTAAGGACAGTAGAATGTCTTTTCATTTGTTTTTTTTTAATTCCATTCTTTTTTTGGTTTTTCTTATATAGAGAAAGATGGCGCGTTATAGTCCTCTGGTTAATGTACAAATTGTATCAATTAAATGTTCATAGTATCCCCTTCAAATTCAGTATCATTTTCGAAATGCATTTTCTTTTTTTTTTGTTTCACAATGAGTATTTAATTAGTTTATGAATAACTAATTTTAATATATATATATGAAATAATATTGAAGTCCTGGTAGCTCTTGTTGTACTGTGTTGACCAAGAGGAACAGTCAGGATGTAGAGTTTTCCAGTACCTCTCTGCACCTTGGAAGACCTTTAAAAGTTCTCACAAAATACAGGCAGTCGTGGTCGAGGCAGAGTGGAAAGTTTGGGAATGTCCACACAAAAAACGAAGACACAATTACACTAATAAAGTTCCGTTAACAGATAAAAGTTGAGCTAGGAGCGAAAGATGGAGATAGAAGTTTCTTACTCGTCTACATGATGGATGAGATCGACATGACATACGACCGACGCGAGCTTGCACTAAGGGTGAACTAAACTGTACTCTCAAGTCACTGTAAAGTGATTGTATTTATAGGTTAAAGACGGGGGAGGGGGCTTATGTGACAGGGGGCCGTTTCTGAGAAAGGGGGGCTTTGCATGTCCAGGTGTGAGAGGGGTCTCTGCATTCCACCACATGTGACAGTGTGGGTGGTCTTGTCGTGGGAATTGTAAATCTATCTGATTTTGACGTTATGACTTCCATCTCTTGCTTAGCTCAACTCTTAAATCTATTACAGAGTTTATTTATTTATCCACTTTGTACAAATTACATTACATATGATGATGTAAAGACACACGTCAATAATACGTATAATCATTAACAGCTGTGTTTCTATTATACAACATTAAAATCTTGTTATAAGTTATAAACATGGGGTTGTTGGCTTAAATTACCATAGATGGGCCCCGGGAGTGAAAGGGTTTATCCGGGTTAAGCGGGTAAAGCCTCTCTAACACAGGTAAGTAATTAAAATTTCTTTTAATTAATTTAAACTGTGAGGGTTAAAAAGGGCTATAACAAGATGATATTTGTTGGATATATAAAAGTGAAATAAAAATGACATTTTGTTTGATTAACAAAAAAGATGATTAAAATAAAATGATGACATAAAAATTCACATTCTAAGAGAATATTGGTGGGCGTTGGACAGGGTTAGTAGTTGAAGAATATGCAATTGTTAGAAGTGCACATGTAAACCAAATACTCAGGTCCAGGTGCAAAGCGAGGATATAGACTTGAGCTGTCTTCCTTGGCAATGTTTCACTTGCGATCCTATATAAGGGTTACAGTGCTTTGTCACAATTTTAGGATTATTGGGTTAAAAGTTGCTGAAGAAAAGTTGTTTATTTATATGATTGGGAAAGGAGTGAAATAGAGCCATGCGATAAGTAGAAATGTAGCGACAGTAGGTGGTCTGACTTGACTCGAAATCAAAGGTTGAATGTGGTCCGCTAGAGCTGAAAAAAAAAAGTTGAAAGTTGAAAAAAGTGAACGCTTTGTGAATGCGTTGGTGATTTGCTCTGCGGATGAAATGAAATAAACTCTTGAAGCGTGTTCAGACCAGAAGTCGGGATTTTTAAGTCTGGGGAACTGTGTCCTCAAAGAGTTTGTTGAATTACGAAATGAAAAAATAAAATGTCAAGCAGTGCCGTCGTTTTTCTACGTTGTTGTGACGCAATGACTGAAAAGATAGTGATGAAAAATATAGGGAATTGGTTAAAGAATATGATTGTTGAAAACGATTGTTGTAGATGCCCGATAGTGGATGATAAACATTGTCAGATAATAAAGGTATTTAAACAAATATAAAATATAGTGAATAAAAATATAGAAATATGATTGCGGGTACAAAAAGTGCAAGTGGACAAAATTAAACATGTAATATATAAAAGCTATAATAAATAATTGAAATAAAAATAATTTTGAAACAATTAGATGTTTTGCAATACTAAAATAATATCATGAAAAATAAAAGTAAATTTGATTAAAGTTTTTGTTTTTTTTTATGTTGGATTAAAAATTTGATTATATAATTGAAAGGTAAAAATAAAAATAATTATTCAAGATTTTATACAAAAATTCAAATATAATTAAAGGTTATTAATGATTGGATAAATTTTAAGTAGTGTAAAATTGAACAAAAATTGTCTCTTTTTAAGAAAAGTTACAACTGTTGTGTGTAGATCATATCCCATTGGTAAACATTGGTGTTTTTGACGCTCTGAAGCGGGAATATGTGAAATGATCCCTTCGTTTGTCCACAATGCTGGTATGAAGAGAATGATTTCTCTTTCGCGTTATAAAGTCTATATAAGACTTAACCAAATTGTTTTAATTGGTGTTATCAATTAACATGTAAAATGTTTAATATGTGAAGTGTGGTGTGGTTAAGGAGCTTGTGAGATTTATGAGATTCTCGAAGAAATCTAAATGAGTAGTGTGACACATGTGTTCAAAATGGCGATCATGAAGCTAGCGGTCAAGATCTGCCTTGTGAGGGATGGAGGTGTAACTGAAATAGATTCGGGGGATCCTATTACGGGGGTCACACGTGCTGTTTTTCACGGGATCGTCGTGGGTGGTCAATCATGGGATGTGTTTGTTATTTTTGTCGTTTAACTGAACTGATTTTCTCTCTTTTGTTGAAGTTGGCAATTTTCTTGCCTATTTGAAAATATAGTTTTCTCAATGTTCGTAGTTGTTTAGACTTAATAAGATTGTTATACGATGATTTCAGGCTAGAAGTGAGTGAAAGATATGACTTTCGACGTGGACACGCTTTGAGGTGAGAAGTGTCACAGGCGTGAAGGGCGTCTTTGGCCTGAATAGTGAAAAGGTTTTGTGGTGTGGCACTGTGACACGAAGTGTGAATGAAAAGGTGTCACGTGAAGTCTTAGTTTGGTACAAATCTAACCTGTTTCACCATGAATAACAAATTAAATAAAGTCATGGGTGGTTGTTGTATGAAACACATCGAGAGAATATTTGACTGTTAGTGGATGTGGCACGCTTAATGTGAAGTTATTTTATTGTGGCGACGATATAGAGCTAAGTGGCGCTTGTGTGGCTCGAAATTTGGATTTGTGTGTTAAGTCGCGCACTAAAAATTGTTGCCAATTGGATAAAGTGATGTGTGAGTGTTGTAACGTTTGTTGAGAGAGATTTGTTAATGATTAAATATGCATATAAAAGGAAAGATGAGGGAGTGTATTTATCCTCGAATATTAACGATTGTAATCGTTTTGGAAGGCTGTGACTTAAATTAGCTACTGGCGGTGAAGTGGGGTGAATCTTTATTTTTAACTTGTTTTGGGAAAGATAGTTGTTTTCCCTAGTGGTGTTTTTGAAGATATTGTATCTACCAATTTTTGCAATTAAAAAAAAAATGCGTTTCACCTATGTTAATTTATATTTAAAATTTGAATATATTTTTAAATCGTTGATTATGGTAGTTAAAATGATTCTTATAAAAGGGCAATGTCGTGAGAGTTACAAATAATTTGAATTGTGGCGTTTACTTAAAATGGTGAGTATGACAATTAATTTTGAAAATTTTAAGAAATTGATTGAAAAATGGGTATATTTTGGTACAAAGATAACTAATAAGAAAAACAAAAATAAGTTTAAAATTATGATGAATCAGATTTTTTAAAAATAATAATAATGATTTTTTTTTCAAGTTGTAGATTTGGATAGTACCATTTTAGATAAATTTTGGATAGACATGTAAAATTAGTAAATTGGTAAAAATGCTTGATGGGCGAAATTTTTTTTTTATGAGTAAAATTGAGAGTAATAACTTGAAGTTTATAATCTGATTAAAAATTAAAGTAAATTTTATGAATGAGAGTGTTAAAGTTTTAAAAATTGAATAAAAAATGATATAAAAAAGGTAAAATTGATTTTAAAATGCTTAAAGTGAAAATATAAATACAAAATTTATAGGGAATCAAGTTTTGAACTTGAGGATAAAGTTATGTAAGATTTTAAAACTTACAGTTTTGAAGATAGTTCAGTCAGGACACTTGATCTTTGGTTGTTTTCCTGCTGACGTGGAAAGCGCTCCATGCAGGGCTTGTAGAAGCTTGTAGTTTCTCCAACGTTGATTGCGGTTTGTCGCCTTGATCATTGTCTCGATGATGTCAAGTCGAAGGTGGAGAACTTGTCACAGGGTTTGCATCATTCTGCTCGGTTTCCATGACTTGCGGGAATTTCGGGGCTGTCGTTGGCGCGGTCAGCTTGCTCCCGGCGTTGGCGATCGGTGTTAGCGGGTCTGCGGAGGTCCCTTGGGGCGGCGTTTCCTCCTAAAATATCGTCTCTTGTTGGGGGGAGATAGCCCGGTCGCATCGTTGGACTGTTCGGTTTGCTCTTCCATCTTTGCACTTTCTCGCTTCTATCTGGACTATCTAGCTTTCTTCGTTTGGTATCCTTCGTTTTGGTTATCCTGTCGACTACTGAAATAATATTGAAGTCCTGGTAGCTCTTGTTGTACTGTGTTGACCAAGAGGAACAGTCAGGATGTAGAGTTTTCCAGTACCTCTCTGCACCTTGGAAGACCTTTAAAAGTTCTCACAAAATACAGGCAGTCGTGGTCGAGGCAGAGTGGAAAGTTTGGGAATGTCCACACAAAAAACGAAGACACAATCACACTAAGAAAGTTCCGTTAACAGATAAAAGTTGAGCTAGGAGCGAAAGATGGAGATAGAAGTTTCTTACTCGTCTACATGATGGATGAGATCGACATGACATACGACCGACGCGAGCTTGCACTAAGGGTGAACTAAACTGTACTCTCAAGTCACTGTAAAGTGATTGTATTTATAGGTTAAAGACGGGGGGGGGGGGGCTTATGTGACAGGGGGCCGTTTCTGAGAAAGGGGGCTTTGCATGTCCAGGTGTGAGAGGGGTCTCTGCATTCCACCACATGTGACAGTGTGGGTGGTCTTGTCGTGGGAATTGTAAATCTATCTGATTTTGACGTTATGACTTCCATCTCTTGCTTAGCTCAACTCTTAAATCTATTACAGAGTTTATTTATTTATCCACTTTGTACAAATTACATTACATATGATGATGTAAAGACACACGTCAATAATACGTATAATCATTAACAGCTGTGTTTCTATTATTCAACATTAAAATCTTGTTATAAGTTATATACATGGGGTTGTTGGCTTAAATTACCATATATATATATATATATATATCGTAATTCAAACAATGTGATATGTAAGTAATAAAGTATGACGTCTTTTCTAGTCGTCTCAAAGTGACACCAGCTTGCCACTGGATACCCGGGGGATCCAGAGAGGGACAAAGAAGGGGCGTTGGTCCGGATGTTGACAGTTAGTTAGGTTACAGTGGATATTTTGGGACAGCTCGCTCAGTCTAGAGTGCTAGGTCTCACGGCGGCCCCCGTGGCCGCCGTTTTGGTTCCTCCCTGCCTCCGCGGCTTCGTGCAGGACGCCGAGCTTTCCTCAGTTAATCCTCAACTTTTTCCTGGTCCTGGTGCCACGTGGGACGTACTAGGAGAGCGTCCTTTGATCCCAAACTTTGTCCTTACTGTCCCGTGCGGACTTCCCACTCTGCACGCCTTGCCACTCAAACCCGACTGCTTCCAACTTACTTGTTGTTTTACCCGGGTTTACGACATATATATATACAAGGTATGTCCCATAAGTTCCCGGACTGGGTCCATAAAAAAAAAAGGTAAGATTTTTTAAAAATATTTTTATAAAAACTTTTCAAAGTAATCCCGCCTTGCTTCAACGCACCAGCGCCATCGTTTCTCCCAATTGTCGAAACAGTTTTTATAAGCCTCTTTTGGAATGCTCTTCAATGCTAACGGCGATTTTCTATTATGTCATCCCTGGTGTCAAAATGTTTTCCTTTTAAAACTGCTTTAAGTTTGGGGAACAGGAAAAAGTCATTTGGTGCGATGTCTGGGAAATAGGGTGGTTGAAGTAGGATTTGTGTCCCGTTTTTCGCCAAAAATCTAGTCATCAAGTGCGCTGTGTGAGGGCGAGCATTGTCATGATGTAGGATCCAGCCACCATTAGTCCATTTTTCTGGCCTTTTTTTTCGAATCGCTTCCCTTAGACGGCGAAGAATGCCCAAATACATATCCTTGATAACTGTTTGGCCTGCAGGAAGATACTCGTGATGAAAAATGCCCCTTTTATCCAAAAAAGCGACCAGCAACATCTTGTTTCTGGATTTCAATAATCTGGATTTTTTGGGTCTAAGCTCACCCTGACATCTCCACTCGGCAGATTGACGCTTGGTTTCAGGATCATAGCCATAGACCCATGTCTCGTAGCCTGTGATTATCTTGTCTTTCCATTCCGGATCCGTTCTTGTCATTTCCAACATGTCCTCACAGGTTGCAAGCCGACACAGTTTTTGCTCATTAGTGAGGAATCTTGGGATGACTTTTGCAGGAGTCTTTTTGATTTGGTTACGATCCTTCCAATCTTTGTTTTAGAGATGCCTGTGTCTTGCTCTAGCTCCAGCAAAGTGGTTCGAGGATTTTCTTTTATCAAATCGGTGATTTTTTGCACATTTTCATCAGTCCTTTGAAATTTTTGGGCGTCCTTGACGAAGATCATCTTCAATGGAAATTCTGCCAGCTTTAAATCTAGAATGCAATTCAAAAACAATTGTTCTCTTTGGGGAATGCTTTATTAAGCATTTAAAAAGTTTCGGTTGCTGATATTTGAAGTTTCACACAAAATTCTATGCAAATCCTCTGCTTCAATTTTCGTTCCATCGTAAAATCGCCGCAGCGCTATGTGTAACCTTTAAATAAATTAGAATAACTTTGGGGCGCGTGCACGTACCGCCTCGATATTGGTACCACCGTGTAGCCAGATATTATTTCTATAATAAACAGTCAAATTCATTTACATTTTTCATTTATTTATTTTTTTATGGACCCAGTCCGGGAACTTATGGCACATACCTTGTATATTGCAATACGTGGAGCCGACATCGTCGCAGCGGGCTCCTCATCCAACATGCAGTCATGGGCCAGAGTGGGAGCGCGCTAGCCTGAAGATAAATGAAGACCACACTCATAGGAACATGGTTACCTCAGCTTAGAGGGGACAGCACCCGGGAAGGGGAGGTGGACTATGGGAGTCCTGGGATCGCTCTGGTCAATCTGGCAGCATGGCGACCTGGCTGTTGTCTTCTCTCTATGCTCCTTCTGTGGACTCAGAAGAAACCCAGCTTATATTCTAGTGGTGACGTCAGACAGTGCGGACCTTTGTGGGCGTCCGTGTCCAATCAAAGACTGGACTGATCGATGTTTATGTTCTCTCAACTTCTTGGACAATGCCAATGATCTGTTATTCGACCTTACTGGGTGTCGCGTCCTTCTTTTCTGTTGGTAGATATTATTGAACGCCATTCCGAAGTTACATCAGATTTAGTGTTTCTATTAAAATTACAAAATATTTCCTCACAATGAGTTTCTTTTTATTTTAAATTGCTAGCTTTCAAGTGATAATCGCTCTTCAACGTTGAAAGCTAGCAATAAAAAGAAACTCATTGTGAGGAAATATTTTGTAATTTTAAACGTTTTTTACAATTTCATCATGATTAGTGTTTCTATGTAGAACATATATATATATATATATGTATATATATATATATATACAACATATATAATACGACATATATATACACCTATCCCCCGATTTACACGGTAGATACGTTCCTGAGAAAAACGTGTATATCGGGGATAGGTGTACACAGAAATAAAAATAAAATGCATTGACAGGTTAAAATATGTAGTCAGCACATAAGCTCGGGATTCCTCGTGAGATGTGTACACAGCGCATGTGTTCAATCACAGTAGCATTTAGTATAGTGCGATAAAACAAAAACAAAACTTATTTGGAAAACCGTGTAAAACAAGTACCGTGTAAATCGGGGGATAGGTGTATTGTGATATTTGTAAAAAAAAAATGATTTTAAAGTAAAGTTTCTTATAACGTGCGGTCGCTGCGTGGTGCGTTTGGTAAAGAATTGAAAATATTTATTAAGTAGTTTATTTTTAACTCTCCTCTCTCTCTCTCTTGAGTAAAATATACATTGAATATGTAACATTTAATAAAGATATATTAAGTTAATTCTCTATATTATTATTTTTGTGTAAATTATTAATTAAAGGATGTAATTAATGTAACTATTTACAATATTTACATTGTTTTTTTTACGGACCAACTGAAAGAAAGACATATTAATTTAAAATAAGAGAATGGCGTCGTAAAAAATGGTCAAAATGTTTATAATTAAAAATACTAATTCTTTTACATATTTCAAATGATTATTCTTTCTTTACTTTCTATGTTTAGTTTACCTTTAAAATGCAAGAGTCCCTAGTGGGACATGGCGCTTTAAGTCGATAAAAAACATAGAATATATATTTTGATTTATATATAATATTCAAAATAAATATATATATGCCATAATTTGTATAATATCCAAGATGTATAATTTATTTTCGCCAAAATAAGTATGTAAATATGTTAAGCGTATGTTAAAATGTAAATATGCAAATTCATCTATCTATAAAAACTGTACAAAATTTACGTGGCAGTAATCGCGGGCGAATGCTACGGCACGTCGCGCTGCTCACTTGGCTGGAACTGATTCTTGGGGATTGTAAGTATAACGGTTGTACCCTTCCATTCGATCACGACATATATATATATACTAGCCGAATGACCCGGGCAACGCCCGGGTTTTACCCGATTAAATGTTTTTATTCAAATACTATTCGTTACAATTATAAATTGGCGCCGTGGATGTCATTCTTGTATAATATATAAATGAGTTTTAAAAATTGTAAAAAAAAAAATGCATCGGCCGGGAATCGAACCCGGGCCGCCTGCGTGGCAGGCGAGCATTCTACCACTGAACCACCGATGGTTATGAGAAATGGCCATATTTGGGTATTTATTCCATTCAAAAAAGCAAACGATGACAGAATTGATTATAAGAATTGTTGCTTGATGACTCTGATAACTATATATATTAATATATGAAGCTCTTAATCCAGAATCTAGTTTTGATTGAAAAATCAAGAAAATGTTTATTAAATTTAATGAGCCATGTATTAAAAGTTAATTAAAGTTCATTAACAATTAGATTCTCTAAGAGAGCCGAGCAATTATATCTATCCTGTAGGTCGCTAGTTAATAATTTAAATGTGTTTAATTGGAGCTTTGAAATCTAGTAGCTAAGCATGTCAAGATGTGAGTAAAAAGTCTACATTTCTAAATAAAGACAGATTTATATATAAAAAAAGAACAAATT
>CP092865.1:170605586-170723249 GCA_030710605.1 Cordylochernes scorpioides | reverse complement strand
AATAAGTAAGATCCGAGTTGCTAGATTTGATTTTTGCTATATTTCGTCTTTCCATAAGTTATCTTGTATAAGTATTTCTTAAACAAAAAATCCATTAGATACAAGACACCTAGGAGAGAGTTCTCTATTTGAAATTATACTAATTAATATAATATTTTATATGTGATATCAAAATATTTGTATGTGATAATGTTTTTCACAATTAAAAAAAATACATTAATATATATTTTTGTGTATATATGAGTGTATTACAAAATTGTAATGCCTCGTTAAAGGTCGGCGTTCAGCCAGCCGAAATATTGGCAAACAAATCTTTTTTTTCAATCCAATATATACCTTTTTATTAACTAATTAATATATATATAGAGCGTTAAGTTTAAAAAGCTCCAGTAATGTTTACCTAAAATATTAGTATTTTAAAATATAATTCTCTGAAATATATATAACTTTTATATGGTTGCATTGAATACTCTACGAGTACATAATTTTATCAATTCAATTTTATGGAAAATCTCATATCATGCACACACACAAAAAAAACTTTACCTATATACATAAATTTATATGTTTATTTTTAAACCAGAATCATATATATAATGTTTATAATAAATATCGGTAGATGGCAATTAATTTTATAAAAATATATTTTTTGCATATATATTGAAAGTATTGTTCAGTAATAGAACTATGTTTATCTACCTAGCTCATTTTTACATTTATACTCATGGACAGAACTTAAGGAAGTTGTACATTTTAACATGTATATCGGGATTTAGACAATAACGCTGAAAGATATTTGATACACAGTGACCTTTATTGAAGACACGATATAACCAAGTGTGAACAAAATTTCCTCTGTCTCCTTATATAAACAAACGACCAGCGATGTCAGAGACTTTTCACTTCCTTAAGGTTTGTCCATGAGTGTATTTAACTGCAAGTATGTAAAAAGATACACACATGTATATTTAAACATAATTTTATTATGTTGAAAGGAAGCCGAATATGTAGAGTGTTTATTAGATGAATATATCGAAGTTATTGATCGAAAAAAATATATAAATAACTTTCATATTTCAATTAATATCAAGGTTCTAAAATAATATTCAAATATCCCGACAATTACATACAATGTATGCTTCGTATAATAATAAATTTGCACGCTATAGCTGAATATGTCAAATATTTCAATTGCCGCCCTTTTTATTATTCGTTGATTTAATTTTATTGCTTTTGTAATCTTAATTTTTATGTGTGCTATTGAATAATGCATATTAGAATAGGCTAGAATTATTGGGGCGCGATAAAGCAAACAACTAATAGATATTAAATATATATTACTCGTCAATATTCCCTGATTTCACCGTTTCTTTTTCGCAACATTTCCTGATTTTCACGTTTCAAATTTCTTACAGACGATTCCCTGCGGGATAATAACGAGCTATACTATTTATTTCTATTTTTAAAAAGCTAACTTATGAAAATCTAATTAGTATTATATATTTAATTTAAAACTCCAGACGATATGAAATAAAACATTTAAAATATTATTTCTTTTAGAAAATAATTTCCAAATTGCGCAGAAATATATTTTATATATTCCTTATATTTAAAAATATATATATTTCAAACAATGTTACAATTTTCCGAATATTGAGCAATCCATAATAATTATATTTTTATAATAATGTTTATTTTTTAGTTAATAAGTTAGAAGTGCTATAAATATTTAATATAATATTCATATACACATTTTAAAGTTTCGAATAAATTTGCTCATTATAAATTATACAAAGGGGATAAACACTTTGAATATTTTATTTGTGCTAGCGAAAAGTTGGTTAATTTACTATCGGCTGAGTTGAAAACACCCAGATTGTTTTTGCATGGCCGTTTGGGATTTTGAATCTATTTGTTTCAATGTCCAACATCTTTCTAAATGCACCATTAGGCATCCTTTTTATTTCTTCTGATTGTAATTGTTTCTATTGTTTTTTCACTTTCCTATAATTTACTGTTCAATATTTTAAATACATTGTTGAATATGTTATTTTAAAACATTGCAATACATTATTGAAATGATTTTTTAAATAGCATTAATATTCTTAATTAAAAAATACTATAAAAATACAATATCTTTTGATATATAAATTAAATGTTCATGAAAAACGTATATTATTTAAAATAAGGCAACATTTTGTTTCGATAAATCCAGCTGAAACAATATATAGTTTTTGCACTGTTTTACACTTTAATATCAGATTTTTAATTTTAACCGATTTTTTTTATATTTCAACAAATATTGATCCATTTTTGCAATTTTTATATCCGTTTTAATTAATCAATAGAAATAGTGCATCTGATATTTCTCTCTAATAACATGTATAATTTTTAATATACTGTCAAATATTTACACTTAAAAACTCTCTCGACCATGCGGCTATGCGACTCGCGAGTTCCGTGTTCTTCGGGGATGGAGATTGAGAAAATGATGCTCATACCATTGATAAAGCTGCAGCGAGCGTCAAGTTATCGAAGGATATAAAATTATAAGAAGAAATGAATTCTATAAATTCTTTGACAATTACCGAATTCATTGCCGAAAAGCCGAATTGGGTTGCCATTGTTGTTGTAGTTACTTATTCCTCAAGTTGTTTAAACGATCTCCATTAGGTTCCATTGTCTCAGCTCTACTATTATAGTCCTGGGGTGGTTGATATCGTAGACCCGGGGTCGGCAAAACTTTTGAGTCGGAGGAGCCAAAAATTACAATTTATAAAATATCAAAGATTTCAAAGAGCCACACAATTTTTTCTTGTCAACAATAAATACTACTCGCATAAATGAAGTTTATTTGATTGAAAAAACAAATCTGATTATTATATAAATGGATTAGTTAAATAGATAATTTTATTTATTATAAAAATATCATTCATTTTCAATAAAAATGCATAATATGTATTTTAAATCGACTCAATCATCCCTAGTCCGGATATCGCGTTTTGTGTGTTGAAATAAAACATATATAATACTTATTATGTTACCTATCTTCGGTCTTTATATTTTTTTTTTTTTTTTCAAAAATTGCTTATAACACACAAAGAAGGTAATATATATTTTCTCCCCCTTTCAATATCATTAATATTTAAATATGTAAAAATTGATTTAAATATAAAAATAGTATATATCATCAATTTATTATCGTGATACTCCTGTTGAAGGACTTACAAGTCCGAAAGCTTGAAAATAAAAAGTTGAACAAGAAACTTAACCCTGGAAACTTTATTTACTTTATAATAATATAAATGAGGGAAGAACGTTGATATACATAACTTTCCATAGAAACAATAGGCGCTTCTCCCGTCAAAATAAACATCAGAATCTGACGCCATCTATTGACAGTCGCCGCAACTAGCGGCATCGGGTCGGTGACAAAGCCACAAACACCAACTTTGGCAACTTTGGTGTTTGTGGCTTTGTCACCGGGTCGATGCCGCTAGTTGCGGCGACAGTCAATAGATGGCGTCAGATTCTGATGTTTATTTTGACGGGAGAAGCGCCCATTGTTTCTATGGATTAATTTCCTCCCGGCAAATTTTCCATCTATACATAACTTTGAGAATATAATTTGCTTCTCACACTTTTACTTGAAACAACTAACTATACGTCACAGCCAAAACACTGATGAAGACACCAAATTGTCTTGTGTCGAATTAAAACCTACTTAGAAACATCCGACGTCATTCGAGAGACGGACTGACGACAGTGACGTCACGGTGAGTACAAGTGACTGAGGGATGGAATCGGTGCTCATTCCTTGTCAATCAAATCAGGACGATTTTAAATATATTTTTATTATTATAAAATAAATAACCTTTATGTATGAAACTATTTTGAAAATAGAGAAATCCATAAATAAATCTTTAAATAGAATGGCATATAATGGATCAAAATATCATTTATTTTACCATTATTTCAGTTTGCTGAAGGCCAACCTTCATCAAGGTATTATAACATTTTAATGTATGTCAACACCTGTTGACAAAAACTGTTGTTGACACGCATTAAATATGTTATAATACTTTGATAAAAGTTGACGTTCAGCCAACTGAAATATTGGTAAAATAAATGATATTTTGATCTAATATATGCCTTTTTATTTAAAGTATGAAACTATAAAAAGAGCCTCAGCTTCACATCAAAAGAGCCGCATGTGGCTCGCTAGAAGCAGTTTGCCGAGCCATGTCATAGACAATGACTCGGTCAAATTCGAAAAAATAAATAAAATGCAGCAATCGCCTTCTTCACAGAGGGTACGCTAGACTCTACCTATATACTAAATACTAGTATTTATATTAAAAATGAAAACACATTTAGAATATAATTGTTAAAATATAAAATAAAATCGAAAATATATATAATACCGAATAAAATTTAAAATACTGTTATCAAAATGTAAAATGACTTTAAAATGCAAAATCTATATATAAAATAAATTTTAAATAACAATTTTATTGTATTTTGACAAATTTATCCATATCAAACAAGAAGTATATTTACAAAAGACTCAATTTATTTAAAAAAAAAAACAGGGAAATATTCAGTTCTGTTTTGAAATAATCCTTAAGAAGGACATATAATTAGCAATAAATATTTACCTAATATAACGCAAGAATGAATTTAACGTTTGAATGAAAAATAATTATATATTAATGTTGTTAAATTCTACATTTTATAGAAACACGATTTAATATACTCTTTATATATATATATATGGAAGTCGATTTTTTTTTTGTCAACCAATAAACTAGATTTACGTGGTCAATTCAGATGTGATATTTCACTATATCTTCGTATATCTTTCTATGAAAGTTGATGTACATTATATTTAAGATTCTAGGAGGAATTAAACATATTTTAAAACAATATTCATCTTACATATTTAGCAAAATTGTAATTTTGATAAAATAAATTGTTTTATTTTCGATCCAAAATAAGCTTATTATTAATATATACTTGATTTATATCTCCTGGATTTAAATTAAATAATACAAAATATTTCTTGAGATAAGTTTCTTTCCATTTTTATTAATGTAATCTCAAGTTTTCCTGCATCTCTGTCCTTCTACAGGGTCTTGTTTATCGGAAAAGGCTTTTTCGAACACTTTGCACGTCGTCTGCTTTAACGGCGCTATCAAAATCTTTTCATTTAAAATGGTGAATGAAATTGTGAAGATTAGATAGCAAGAATTCTTAATTTATAAATGAGTTTGTTAGGCGTTTATAGTTGCCATATAGTGAGAGGTTTTGAAAATAGAGCAATCCATAAATAAATCTTTAATTAAAAATGTACATAATAGATCAAAATATCATTTATTTTACTAATATATGCCTTTTTAATTATAGTGAGAAGTGTTCGTTATTTTTGCCTCATCTTTCAGAATAGATGCCTTTATTGATATCCGTACTTATTTGTAATTTTTTTCGTAAGGAAGAATAATTCTCTCAATTCTTTTTAGTAAGGAAAAATCTCTAAAATCTCAAATAAAGTCCATTCCTTTTCTGTTAATAATAGAGTTTTCCATATGAAACAAACAAATATGCCGCAATCTAGAATTGTCAATTTTTAAATACAGGACCAATATTTCAAAGTTATAGAAGAAACACAAGTCGAGGAGAAAAACTTCTTTTATAAGAGGACGATTGAAAGCTCCTTTTATATTTCTTGAGGACTGTATTTGTTCCTTTATAAGATTCCACTTTGCTGCTGCCTACCCCGTGTTTCCTTCAATCCAAACACACCAACACTATGAGACACACTCTCTAAGACTGACACTCTCTCTAACACTAACTTTATTTTTACAATCTTACAATTTATACATTTGCATGACACGTAGTCAATGGTGAAACAGAATAAAAGAGATTAATAATAAACAAATAAATATTCACAGAATATACATTTTAACTCTCAACATTCTCCCCCGGTTGATGGACTCCATCAAATTCTGAAGGCGCCACCGGCAGCATCACCAGTTTGACTAGGGGTCTACGGAGCACTCCTAGTGACGTATTCACCGTAGCAACCCGCACCAGGCCATCCTTCCCAGGATCATATTGTTTTCCAACAAAAGAAGGCATCTGGCGCTTAATGAATTCCTCGGTTTTACTAGGATCTGAATCCGCTAGTGTTAATCCAACAGTAGAGGGACGACATATCTTCCATTTCTGGTTCGTTTGACCTCGGAATGATATAGTTGCTCACAAAATTCTTCCTCTGCCGAACTCCGCCGTTTGATGGGAATTTCCTCCAAGCCATCCTCATACTTCACGCTAGTGTGGTACACCAGGTGCGTACTGCTCCGATCTACAAGAGGCAATCCTCCGGAGATCACCCATCCTACTCTTGTATTCTGAGCGCATAATTGGCCCTGTCTTTGCCTTTTGATGTCAGGAAGCAATAATTGTCCATAGACATCAGCGCCCAGAATCATATCAATTTTCCGGCTACGCTCAAACTGTGGATCTGCCAGGGGCAGGGAATGCCAGCTGGCTGGTATGGATAGACATAAGTCCTGGCTAGGCGACATTCCGGTCATTTTGTTCACTACCAACGCCTGAACTGGCACCATCCAACCTGGCTGTGTCAGGGATTCCAATCTACACGACGCCAATTCCCTGACCAGCTCTCCCTTTGTGTCATTAATTCCATACACCTGTGCATTGATTCTTGTAACGGTTGTATTCAGTTGTTGGAGTAAATCCCTACTGATGAATGACGACTGTGATCCCTGGTCCAATAATACTCGAACCACCATTCTTTCTCCCCTGTCATTCATTATGCGAACCAATGCTGTAGCCAATAGGGCTTTCGGAATTGCAGTGAGTACATGCATCCCTGTGTATGCAACCTCTTGCTCATTCACTTGGACCACCTTATCTTCCAATCTAGTATTCTTCACTTTCTGTTCCGGTGAGTTCTGGGGTTTAGTTCTTGGTTGCTGTAGAAAACCACAATGACAGTCTCGCCATCGTGGATAATGTTTGGGTCTTTTACAATTCCTGGCATAATGTCCCAGGCGTAAACAGTTAAAACACGCCCCAAGACTCCTCAACTCTCCGGTTCTTTGGGTTACTGGCATTTCACGCCATTTTGGACAACGCTGGATCCAATGGCTTCCTCGACAGATGATACAGCGGGGATCCACCCTTTCGGTCTTACTTTTGACTTCCGCTGCATGCATCCTGGTAACATCGTGCCCGTTGGTTCTCATGCGGGACGATTCTCCTAATCCATCCCTGATGTAGCCCAACCTTTGTTCACGCTTGACCTCCTTTCTCATAAACTCCAGGAGTGAAGTTAGTCTTTTGTCAACTGTTGGCGGTAGCTCCCCATCTTCTACATCATATCCCGCCAGCACACTCCTTTGCCAGGTTCTCAACAGGTCCTCGGGCAAGCTCGATTCTACCATTGGATACAAGAAGTAGGCATTCTGCTGGACAATCACACCTAGTGATTCCAAGGATTTCAAATGGGACTCCAATTGGTCGTACATACTTTCCAGGGATAAGCCCTTCCTTCTTACAATATTAACAACCAACTTCAACAGTTGCCGTACATAAACCTCGGTGAGGATGGTACTGTCACCGAAGCGGTCTTTCAATGCTTTTACCTTCGGGTAGTTTTCTTTGGTCAGAGGATAACTCCTCACCAATCTCTTCGCTCGAGTCCCCTGTTTCATTGACTGCATCAGATATCGGAACTTGTCTACCTCCGATAATCTCGGGTTTTCATGAATCGTCTCAAATGGAGACCACCATCCCAGCCAATCAAGGCATGTTCCGTCATATACCGCGAGAAATATCTTTGGCAGTCTACACGCCGCCAAACCGTCCTGACCCGTTTTAGCAGAGTCCCACTCGCCCGTAATCCCGTGTCCAATCTCTTTGGCTTTAAGGTAATCATTGACCTTTATTTCTGTCACGACTAGGCTTTTCTTGTACTCATCCACCATATGTTGTTCTTTGTCCCAGTTTAGGGATGTAACCGACTCGTCGGCTAACATTATGTCCTCTACTTGGGCATCAACCTCACCTAATCTTTTGCCCTTATCTTCTAAAATTCTATAACTTGCCCTTATTGCTTCCGACGATGGACATTCCTTCTCCAGTTCCGCTTCAATCTCCTTTACACTTCTTGTCACTGAGGTTCGCAGCAGAGTTCTCTTCTTTTTAATCATTTCCATCTTTTTCTTCTTTTCTTAAAATTTGCCTACTTTAAATTTTCACTTTAAATTTGTATAAATCTCTTTTGAACAATATTCCAATTAGAGCCGTATTTGCCTATCTATAATTCTTTTTTCTTTCTTCCGCCAAATCTTCAATTCTAAGTTCTACAATCTATCTTCTTTTTTTCAACTTCTTCAACTTTAACTTCTTTGTCTTTATCTTCCTTGACTCCTTCAAATCCTTAGGTCACTGCATCCGGCTCGAGGGACCAACGATCGTACAGAGCCTTTGGGTAAGACGCCCCTTCTACGAGTACAAAAAGACGTCTTGCCCGAAAGTTATACGATCGTGTTCTTATAAAAGGAGCTCTTCTCCCCGTGAGCGCGCTGCGACTTGTGTTTTCTCTTTCTATAAGTAATAAGAAGAAGATTGTTGTCTTAATTTGAAAGTTAATCTGACCACAATAGCCTGTAGAGCCACACGTCCACTTTTCGTTCTCAGTTAAAATCCCGGTATAAACCTAGATAGGTTTAAGATGTATAGGAAACTATAACGTGTTTATTGGAATGACTTCAGATGGTTATTGGCCCAAATTGGTGCTGTAAATAGCAATCTTTCAAATTGAACCAGACGACTTCAATTTAGAAACATCATTAATTTAGATTTGTTTTGGTTCAATGTCAGACAGTTGTTCTCATCGTATTTCTCGAGCAAATCTATTTTCTTTTACAGATTGTTATATTTAATTAAAAAGGTATATATTGGATTATAATATCATTTATTTTACCAATATTTCAGTTGGCTGAACGCCAACCTTTATCAAGGTCTTATAATATATTTAATGTGTCTTCAAAACACCTTGATAAAGGTTGGCGTTCAGCCAACTGAAATATTGGTAAAATAAATTATATTTTGATCCAATATATGCCTTTTTATTTAAAGATTTATTTATGGATTGCTCTATTTTCAAAATGATTGTTATAATCGATTACAGATTGTGATATTTGATTCTCCAAGGAGTAGAACATCACCCGAATAAAATATCAAATGTATAGAGAGAGAGAAAATTGTAAGATTCAAAATCTTATCAAGAAATATAATCCCTGGATAAGCATAACGTGAAGAGATTAGAATTATACAACAGCAACAAAAAGCTTCATACAGATTTTGATTTTATACAGATTCTTGGTGTCTATATAGAAATGGGTACATACAGGAATAACAGTAATATTAACAGTAATCAGCAATGTTAATTACAATGTATGGTTTTATTTTATTTCGACTTAGAGCGCTATGTCCCCCTAGGGACACTTGCACTACAAAGGTAAACTAAACATTGAAAGGAAAGAAAGATATTTGAAATATGTACAAGAATTAGTATGCAAGTTTTAGTTAGATGAAAAGAGAAAAATATCAACACAATTGAAATATGTACAGAAGGTTGGTATTCAAATATAGTTAAATGAAATCAAATTTTAAAGTATTGTGTGTATTCGAGGAAAACAATTTACAGATTGAAGAAAGTTTTAAGGAATATTTTATAATGAAAATATGCAATATTTTAGATAATTATTCATTTAAAACTATGCTAAACAGAGGTAATTTCTAAATAAAAGTGTTTCAAAGTAATTTAGTAGTTTTATTTTTTTTATAAAATTCAAAATAAATCTGCAAAATGAGTTGAATTTATATATTTATTTTTTATTGAAATTAGATCAAACATGTTCGATACATTTAGTCAATTTTTTATTCTATACTCTCGGAAGACGGTGTTGTTGAATTCCAGAGAGTATCTCCTACTTGGAAGTAGTTAATTCTTCTACTTGAAAGTAATTATTCCTCATACTAGAAATCATTTAATTGAGAGTTCAGTTAATTAGCCTTAAAGTAAGTGTATGCTATCGGGTAATTAGATTTAAGGTAATTGGAGGTGTGTGTATGAGTAATTAAAGATCTGGTAATTGGAAGTTTGGGTAATAAAAATTTAGGCAATTAGTAGTTCGGTAATTTGAGTTAAGGTAATTTGGAGTGTGTTCTGGTAATTAGAGTTGAAGTAACTGGTTGTTGTCGGGTAATCAGATTTAAGGTATTTGGAGGTGTGGGTAATTAAAGTTCTGGTAATTAGTAGTTCGGGTAATAAAGGTTTAGGTAATTTGGAATGTGTTCTGGTAATTAGAGATGAGGTAACTGGTTGTTGTCGGGTAATCAGATTTAAGATAATTGGAGGTGTGAGTAATTAACGTTCTGGTAATTAGTAGATCAGGTAATAAAAGTTTAGGTAATTTGGAATGTGTTCTGGTAATTAGAGTTGAGGTATCTGGTTGTTGTCGGGTAATCAGATTTAAGGTAATTGGAGGTGTGAGTAATTAAAGTTCTGGTAATTAGCAGTTCGGGTAATAAAAGTTTAGGTAATTTGGAATGTGTTCCGGTAATTAGAGTTGAGGTATCTGGTTGTTGTCGGGTAATCAGATTTATGGTAATTGGAGGTGTGAGTAATTAAAGTTCTGGTAATTAGCAGTTCGGGTAATAAAAGTTTAGGTAATTTGATATGTGTTCTGGTAATTAGAGTTGAGGCATCTGGTTGTTGTCGGGTAATCAGATTTAAGATAATTGGAGGTGTGAGTAATTAAAGTTCTGGTAATTAGCAGTTCGGGTAATAAAAGTTTAGGTAATTTGGAATGTGTTCTGGTAATTAGAGTTGAGGCATCTGGTTGTTGTCGGGTAATCAGATTTAAGATAATTGGAGGTGTGAGTAATTAAAGTTCTGGTAATTAGCAGTTCGGGTAATAAAAGTTTAGGTAATTTGGAATGTGTTCTGGTAATTAGAGTTGAGGTATCTGGTTGTTGTCGGGTAATCAGATTTAAGGTAATTGGAGGTGTGAGTAATTAAAGTTCTGGTAATTAGCAGTTCGGGTAATAAAGGTTTAGGTAATTTGGAATGTGTTCTGGTAATTAGAGTTGAGGTATCTGGTTGTTGTCGGGTAATCAGATTTAAGGTTATTGGAGGTGTGAGTAATTAAAGTTCTGGTAATTAGCAGTTCGGGTAATAAAAGTTTAGGTAATTTGAAGTGTGTTCTGGTAATTAGAGTTGAGGTATCTGGTTGTTGTCGGGTAATCAGATTTAAGGTAATTGGAGGTGTGAGTAATTAAAGTTCTGGTAATTAGCAGTTCGGGTAATAAAAGTTTAGGTAATTTGGAATGTGTTCTGGTAATTAGAGTTGAGGTATCATAAAGATAAAGGCTGCCTGGCCGGCAAGTAGAGTTGAGGTGATTGGAGGCTTTGGTAAAATTAGAGTTCTGGTAAATGAAGGCTTGAGTATTTAAAGTGTTCAAGTATTCAGTAGTTCGGGTAATTAAGAGTTCAGATAATTGGGAGGTCGTGAAATTGAGGTTCAGGTAATTTGAGTTTGGAGTTAATTGGACTTTCAGTAAGGATTCGTATATTTGGAATTTGAGTAATTTTACATTCGAATATCTTCAATTTAAATATGGATATTTCGAAAAATTGTATTTCTGTAATTGCATTTGAGTTAAAATTAGTGTTCTGTTTAATAAGTTTTCAGATATTTAGAGTGACAGGGCACAGTACACAATAGATATATGATACAAATCTTCACTAGAGTTTGTAACACAATGTAAAAATACAGAGTATTAATATCACTCAGAGAGATTCCATTCCCTATAAGAGAAAGGATAAAAACGGTGTTTACCAGCTGATTCAATTCGCTATTGTGTTGAAGGACGGTGTAAAACAATTGGATTGTAATTTATAAGGTCGCGGGGTAAAAACTCAGTTGTTTGTTTGCTCCATCTTGTTTTTTATGCCGCTTTCTCTACATTTGAAATCTCGTTGTGTTTTTTTTTTTCTCAATTCTCAGGTCGAAGAACTCCCGGCAAATATATCCTAGTTTGTGTTTTGTACAGGAGGTAGAACCTACCTTCTAGGCTTCTAGTTGATGAGTTATACTTAATAGGAATACGATTGGTAGAGCTGTGAAATAGGAAATTAATATTCGGTAAGGTATCAAATGTTTTAGGAAATCAGAGCTGGTTGCAACATCGCAGAGATCTAGTATTCACTGATATAGGCCGCAGTCACCGTTCGGAGGAGATTAATAGAATCGCCGAATGCCATGGTCCATTTGGATGACGAAAGCGAAGACTAGAACGCGGCTGATTCCACACAAGCCTGTTCAGTGATACGCTAACCATGACGTATGCACAAAGGAACGTGTGGCCATTGGACATGCGTCCGACCTTGTAGGCTGTTGATGGGTGCTGCCCTGCCTGGAGTAGAGGAGCTCGATCTATGATTCCTTTCTTCCCCTGTGGTGAATCTGTATAAGACTGTATCTAGTCACTGATGTACTAGACATGTACCAGCCACTGATATCTATATTGTTGAATCTAACTCTGTTTACTCGGTGTACCATTCTATATCATTTGGTAAAAGCCTATTTTAAGTATTTTTATAATAAAATGAATAAAGCTTCCAGGGCTAAGTTTCTTGTGCAACCTTTTATTTTCAAGATTTCGTACTTGTCAGTCCTTCAACAGGAGTATCACATTAACAAATTAATGATACTTTAACACAAATTGTTAATTACATATTAATAATATTTATTTTTTACTTATCCAAAGTAAACACCTGGTACATACTAAGATGATGGGCAATAAGAAATTGCTTTTACTTTAAGTACACTCTATATCTACACACGTAAAGAGCAGTTCGAATTCTGCACTTATAAGTGTGCCACGTTTGGTTGCGTCTCCTGTCGGTCTTTTTCAAGAATTGGGGCACCATTGAAGCAGATATTTTTCTTCAGAAAAAAGTGTCCAATTCGAGATTCGATCCAGTATCGTGTCTATCGCAAAGTCGATGGTTCAAATCATTTTTCCTACAAACCTTTACATAAGGTTTTAATTGTGCTTATTCAACATCTGATGAAATTGGTGTTTGAAAATGGAATATACCATAAATCATTCTTATTATTCCTAGTACACGTGGTATCTATCATACCGCGGTAATATTACATTTTGCTGTTTTACTTGTATACCTTTTATCCGTTTCCGAGAGAGTTCAGCTTTAGTATCAGTATAAAATGAAAACAGAAAAAAATACAACATTAAACGGTGTGGTCGATTAAACTGGCCAAACCGCTGGGAGGGTTCACCACTGATGAGCCAGGCCCGTTCACTAATTTATCATTGCAGTGAGAGAAGTACAGAACTTGTAGAAAATTGTTTAATTTAAAAAAGAACCACACGCGTCTAAAAGAGTTTCAATATTTAAGAAAAAAGATCTATCTTTATAAATGAAGATTAAATGTTTGTCTGTATCCATGAGAGAGAGAAGTTTCACAATACCTAACTTATCTGGATGGGATGTTGATTTCATATTTATACCATATATATATATATATATTTACAGTAGAACTACCTCCCTGTAAAGGACAACACCTTATTGCAGAGCCAAAGTTTCCTTTAGGTAGAGCTGTCCTTTTACCGGAAAGTTGCTAAATAGTAAAAATGGTAATTTGCAGATAATTGCAGATTTGCGCCCCCTCTAAATAGCGCCTTCCTTTCTATAGCGCCCGATTTTAAATACGTAGTACGATACGATTTACATTAAAAGTGACCTGTCTATAGCACCCCCTCTCTTAGCACCCTATTTTGGTGAGTCCCAAGAGGGGGTGCTATAGACAAGTTTAACTGTATTTATATATGAGGTCTGGAAAGTGAGAAATAATTATTTTGACCTCGGAATGTGCTAATTGGTCAGCGTACCTCAGAGCAGTCAGAATGCCAATTGTTATTAGATACTAAACTTTAGATTGATACAAATGATCAAACGGTTAATTTACACTAATGGACAAAACTTAAGGAAGTTGTACCTTTTAGCATGTATATCGGGATTCCGACAATAACTCTGAAAGATACACTCATGGACAAAACTTAAGGAAGTTGTACCTTTTAGCATGTATATCGGGATTCAGACATTAACTCTGAAAGATACACCCATGGACAAAACTTAAGGAAGTTATACCTTTTAGTATGTATATCGGGATTCAGACAATAACTCTGAAAGATATTTTATACACAGTAACCTTTATTGGAGATTACGAGATAACCAAGTTTGAACAATATTACCTCTGTTTCCTAAAAAAAATCAAAAATAAAAACAGAAAACCGTTGACACCAAAATATGAGATTTTTTAAATTTTCATATTTTGATGTCAACAGTCTTCTGTTTGTTTTTTTTTTTTTTTTGTCTATGGGGGTAGTTTTAATTGTTGTTATTTCGAAAGATTTTGAACTATAAATGGGGGAATACCAAGAATAAATATACAGTAGAACCTCCCTGTAAAGGACAACACCTAATTTCAGATTCAATGTGTCCTATAGGGAGAGGTGTCCTCTTACCGGAGAGTTGCGATATAGTAAAAATGGTAATTATGCAAATGAAAACTGTCCTTTGTAGAGAGGTGTCCTCTAGCGGAGTGTTCTCTCATGGAGGTTCTACTGTATATATAGTGTGTGTGGTAATACAAATATATTAATGTATTATATTTATTCGATTAATTCAATTTATATATTAAAATATGATATATATTATTATTTTTTCAAAAATGAGATTATACACTACACACACGCTATAAATAAAAATTAACGCTAATTTAGATAATTTTAATGAAATATATTTGATAAACATTATTTATTTACAGAAAAAAAAAAGAAATTACTATTTTTAATTTTATATTTTTGAATTTAATTATCTCTTAATCTAATTAAAGCTTATTAAGAATATTATCTGAAGAATTAGCAATAAATATGTGAATAGGAATATTTATTTAGTATATATTTAAAGTTTAGTGATATTTCAATATTTTGAAATGTACGACAGTGAATTTTGGAGCCAGCCAAAGTCTGACAGGCAAATTCTGGTGAGGGATAATGAGAAAAATAAAATAAACTGACTTTAAAAAAGGATGGAAAATCAATGGATATGTTCTGAAGTAGTGTGGCTCTGCTCTTGTAGAGCATAGAAGGGACACAGGAAAACAATATCAATTTGAAAAACACAAGGATACTAGCTATGAAAAAGGCATCTCCTTATCGTGCAAATGAAAGTTGCTGATTGCTTGCGTCATCTATTGGAATAAATATCAACTATTCTCGTTGATTTTTAATTATTCCAGAATTGGCCAAATACCCATTCTTGATTAATCAAGAAAAGCTAACCACGGATGCGTTTCGGGCTGTTGGCCCTCATTAGCGTGGTGCAAGATGTACCTCAACGACCAAAAAATTGGTCATTCAGGCATCCTGAAAAATCATGAAACGGGTAGTTAAGGCCAGAATTGGGTGAGACCGCGACACAATGTGAAAAAATAGTAAAAAAATGTGATATTGTACTGGGATACACAATATCACATTTGTACTATTTTTTTCACAAGAATACTAGAAAAAATACTTTAAAAAAATACTGTAAGAGACAATTCAAAGTAGCCGTTTTTATTCAAAAGATATGTATTACTAATATTAGAATGGAAGAAAGAGGAAATATTAATGATATTTACAGATATGCCTTTAATTATATATTTTTTTAAATTCTACTTTAATTCTAAGAAGAATATTTTAGGTTGTCTTAAAAAACTACTTTTTCTTATCTGCTATCTTGTATACACATTTGCTAACAGTATTATTTAAGAACATGCTGTGATATTTTTCTCATTCTTTTGTCTGATGATGGTGGCAATGCTGTTACCGGAACGTCACAAACTATTAAATTATTTGGTTTAGGTCTTATATTCTTGTATCTATAATCCAAATTGTGATTTTATCATAAATGAATTCTTATTTCCAATGTACTGTTTTATATACTACTATTACATCAAAAGTTATAACAATTAATTAAAAAAATAGATGATAATTAAATTTATAAACAAGGCCGCAGTCACCGTTCGGAGGAGAATAATGAATTCATCGAATGTCGTGGTCCATTTGGATGAGGAAAGCGAAGAATTGTCTTTTTTCAGTGATATGCTAACCTTGGCATATACACAGTGGAACCTGTGACCACTGGACATGCGTCGGACTTAGAGACTGTTGTTGGGTGCTGTGCTGCCTGGAGTATAGAGTCTCCATTTTGCTTCCTTCCTGCGGTGAATCTGTATAAGACCGGTGTTGTTAAAAAGCTCTATGTGTGTGTTATTGTGTGAATCAAATAGATAAATTTAATCTACTATTATATTGTCACGGTAAGAATCGCAAGCAACAGGCGAAGATAAATCGAACAATAATCGTTTTATTGCTGCCAACGAGCAGACTCCTCAAATCGAAGAATACACGAATATATATATCAATCATTAATTCAATATATGCAAAACAAACCCAAACAAAATCTAAAAACTTAATTATGTAAAACAATACAACAAATAACGCTACAATATCTTTAATATGAAACATTTTTGCTGAAAAGCTTTGCTCGATGCAATTTCTTGTAACTATATGTATGCACCTCTACAGACCTATAAGCTTATGTCCATAGGTTCCCTAAACACCCATAAGCTGCCCTCCTTAGTAAAAACAGGTTATATAAGAAAACCACAATCCAATACAATAGTAGAGTGGTCTGGAGATTGATTTGACGAAACCGCTGAGATTGGTCACCACTGATGCGTCCTCTCATTCAATGACTTTTTATCGGTAAGGTCTGTAGAGATAATATTTGACGATATGTAAAAAAGAAACACATTACCAAAATATTATTTGTTAAAAATTCTAAAGAGTTAGATGGTAATTAAATTTATAAATGAAATTTACTCCTATTACTATTACAAATTATCACAAACCGTGTTGGTTGGGATAACCTACACTCAGGTAGAAGCCGAGACATTTGTCCAGCTAGGAATATCACAAAGTTCTAGGTAGAAAGAATTTTTGAGACAATTTCAACCTATTTTTCCGACCAATCGATGTAATGATGGCTACTCTTATATAAACCTTGGGTTTCAGCACTTTATTCCCTAAATGTGATAGTTACAGCATGACTATTGGATAGCGTAAACATTGTAAAGTTGGCTATCATCACCTATTGTAAGGCATGATGAGATAAAATGATGAGAAGTTGATTAAAGAGCCACAACCACGACTATTGGATAAATTGAACCTTGAAAAGTTGGTTATCATCATCTATCAATTTATTTTTTAATTGTTTTTTTTTTTTTTGAAAAATAAAATAAAGATTTTCATTTCAGAATAATTTGCATGCCTTCTGTAGATATGCAACGGGTGATCAGTAATTTCCAGGAATGAGGCCAATTATGGAATATATTCTATATTACACTGTGTAGATATAACGTTTATCAAAACGTCGACAAGATATAGGGATCCAACATATCTTCCCGAATCTAGACGCTTGCCTACATCGAATTTAAGAGCGGACTACAGTATTGAACTTTCATAGACTTTACCTTAGTGAAAACAGCTTCCGAATTATTTCAAATGTTGAATATTATTTCCAAGTCGCAATCACAAAGTCATTTGAATAATTTTCACCATTCAAAACTGGCCGAATAAGCGTTAAGGATGGTCGATTCACTGTCAGAATTACATTGATGAGAAACCCTGAAAATGGCCTAAGATATGGGGGGATTGGTACACTATGTATTGTGCTTGATGGTCAGACAACTAATCAACATTATTAGCCTATATGTATTGCGACGATTGTGGTTGAAGGAAGTAGTGCGTCAGAAAAAAACAAGAACTGGCATCAGAATTGTTGATTCTTGCATTATGACAACGTACATCTTCATACGACCGTCATTGCGCAACATAATTTGTCCAAACACAGGATTGCTTCACTATCCCAGGCATTCTATTCTTCTGAACCTGCTCACCAAAACCTTTTCTTTACCCAAAAATAAAGTTCAAAAGTCTTGGAAATCCGTCGACTCAATAACTGAAATAATGGAAAATGCTAATCAAATGTTTTTTTTGTTGTTGTCATGTCCACTCTTCATTGGAAAGTTGGTGCCGTTGCCACGTCAGTCACTTTGAACTTAAATTTGGTAGAATATTCCAAGAGTCCAGGGGGGACCGAGGGAAGGTGGGGTTAAAAATATGTTGTGAAGTCTGAAAGAAGGGGTCGGTGGAAGGATGGTCTAAACCGTTGGTTTTCGACCTCCACGACCAGGGTTCGATGCCCGCATTGGGCACTTTTTCCTGATTAAAAAAAATTGCTCCAATGGCCCCCGATTCTTGTAAAAGTCCAACCCCACCAGCGAGTGCAAGTAACCAAACGGGGCTCTGGCACATTTGTAAGTGCAAAATCGAACTGCTTTTCGCATGTGTAGACATGTGGTGCACTTACAGTAAAAGCAGTCGCCTACCTTTACCCACCGAACACCAAACTAAACGTTGATAAGTCTGTTCCTTGATAAGTCTGAAAGAAGAGGATTTTTGGATTCCTTAAAAAATAAAAGATGGAACAAAAGTGTCTAGTATATAGTGGAGGGAAATATTTTGAGGACTTGTGTGTAAATAAAATTAAATTGTATTTATATAATATTTCTGTATTTTTTTCTGAATATTCAGCGCATTCCTGGAAATTATTGATCACACTTAGTATATTCCAAAATTTATATAAATGATCTTATGCTGTGTAATGTGAATATAACTGTTCTATATAATAGCATTCTATAATAACTTCGACATTTTTTATTTATTTATTTATTTATTACAAAGCACACGCTATGTGGATATTTGCGTGTAAATGTTTAATCTATTTTATGTACATAGTTTTTAAATATATATACAAATTATTTATAGTTTTATAGAGAGAGTGATAGTTATTTAAATTTACATTTCAGAGCAATAAATTATACAAGAAATAAAGGTTATCTACACACATATTATCAAAAGTCCAATATAGCTTTAGAATTACAACCACTAAACCAATAGCACAAATATAGAACATTCCAAAACAATAACAGCAACTTCGACATTGTAAATACATACAATATCTAGAGTGTCCCCCACGGGATATACCGGTGCTGTAAGAGATAAATAAATAGAAATTTAGATTGGTAATACACAACCATCCTTCTAATTCTCTCATAATTCTCTGAGATATGAAATTTCTCGACTCGTATTGTGATGTCAAATATTCTATAAACAGAGTAAGAAGTGATTCATACAAATATAATATATTGAAGATAGAGGTTAGAAACTATTATAGATGCGTACGATTCTTATTGAAAATAAACAATTTCTACTGTCCTTACTGAAATTGAAAAATTAATTCCATTGCAGTAAGGGCAGTAGAAATTGTTTATTTTCAAAAATAATCATACGCGTCTACACACACACACACAAAAGCCTTTATTAAGACACACAGGTCTTACAGAGGATTCTCCTTGGGGTTACAAGACGGAGAAACCTATGAAAGTGGGAAATATACAAAGGGGTAAAAATGGAGAAAGATTATATACACATGGTAGATATATACAGATTATTATTTGAATAATCCTATGGAAATAAGAAAAATAAAAAATTTGGAAATATGGATGGGAGAAGTGGAGAGCGAAAAGAGGAAAGAAAACAGGTATTTATCATACGCGTCTATAATAGTTTCGAATTTTGATAACAGATGGCGCGCTAATGTATCATTAGATAGAGGTTGCCTGGCCGGCATTCACAGTTCTTTAAAAATAGACATTTCGGTCTCAGTTAAAGTTTTATTTTTACGTGAGCAATAGTTAGCCAGAAATTATTTGAAAAAGTAAAAATGAAAAATCAGGTAAAAAGTTTCTTTTAATTTTGGTTTTGTAAATTTTCGAGAAAATATGCTGCTCTTCAATAGGCAAATACATCATGTACAATCTCTAAATAATCTTTATACAAAATAAATTGTATACAATTCTGGTGGTGGTGGTGCTTATCTCCATGGTTAAACCAATTCTGAAATCCACTCCTCTCCAATTCTGCGATGGTAGTTATAGGCCTGGAAAATAGGTCCTCTATTGTCAGTTCTGAGCATTATATAATTGTATACAATTGTAAAAAAATTGTATAAAGACAATTTAGAGATTGTACATAAAATATTTGCCTGTTGAAGAGCAGTATATTTACTCGAAAGCTTGTAAAACCAAAATTAAAAGAAACTTTTAAATACCTTATTTTTATTTTTCATTTTTCCAAAAAAAAAAGTTTCATTTTCACAAAGTTTCAATAAAATCTTTTGTCTTCGTAATTTCTCTTGATGAAGACAAAAGATATTTGTTTAAACATTGTGAAAAAAAAACTTTATCTGGCTGAAGTGGCTATTTTGTAAGAAAAAAGTATAATATATATCGAAAAAAATACAAGATGACCTTTATATTTCGGAATATTATATTTTTGTTTAGGAATCTTGTTGTTTGAATATCTATATGGGCCGTAACACAATTGGTGATTTACAACAATAAAGGGTGTTTTTGATAGTGGAAGTTTTGAAGGTAAGCTCGCTTCAATCTTGTTTTTTTTTTTTTTTTTTAAGTTTGATTAGAGAGTCTCTCAAGAGTCTCTGTTGTCGTGCAGCAGAATGAAGAGCAGAATGAATGAGGGGTCGGTGGAAGGATGGTCTAAACCGTTGGTTTTTGACCGCTACGACCCGGGTTCGAATCCCTCATTGGGCACTTTTTTCTGATTTAAAAAAAATGCTTCAATGACCCCGATTCTTGTAAAAGTCCAATCCCACCAGCGAGTGCAAGTAATCAAAGGTGGCTTGACACATTTGTAAGTGCAAATTCGAACTGCTTTTCGCATGTGTAGATATATGGCGTACTTACAGTAAAATAAGTTGCCTACTTCTACCCACCATGATTATCATGGCCTGTACCACGTTTACTAGGGATAAGCAAAAAAAAAAAAAGAATGAAGAGCCTTACTGTGTATACTCCTCAGGTGAGAACAAGAACTGTTCCAATGGTAGATAGACAGATGGGTGAACATGAGTCGAACATCATTCGAGGACATTTCGTCTTATTTAATGAGAGCAGAGAGACCACGCCTGTCTCGAGATCCGCAATGATAATGAGAGACTTCTAAAGCGGAAATCAATTGTAGGTTATTAAAAATGGAATGTCTAGAGAGTTATCCGCGGATGTCACATGGGCAGGTGTCACGAACATGTGCCTATTGATTTTACCTTCTTGGATTACGGAGCTCGAGCAGTCTTCGGTGCTGTGGCCTCCACCACCGTGTCGCACTCTAAATCTTATTGATTCCAAACTTCAGTATCCAAACTCTTCTCATTTAACCGACATTTCGATCAAAGACATATTTTTTGACAATATAAAACAACATAAATATATTGGTAAGGTCGGTAAAGACTCAATTTTTTTCTATCTCTTCAGTTCGGTGTCGGCCTCCATCCCGAGGCAATGAAACTGACAAGTATGGCGAAGGCTACCATCTACAAGTACCATCTTGGTCTTGAGTTGAGTAATACCAGCCAATACATAGACCTGCCCACTCTGTGGGAAGGAACTCTTGCAGTCCATCGGTGACGGAGTCTTTCCCGCGGTGGGCGTCACCTATGAAGACCTTGTATATATTTTTATAGATGGAAATTTTGCCGGGAGGATATTGATCTATATTTATCCATATATATAATCATTATTATTTATCCTTCTTTATTCATATTTATTCATTTTATTATATTTGACCTCATATAATCTTATATATGACAGATAAAATAAAATTAGTTTCAATCTCAACCTCTCTCTCTCTCAACGCTATATAATTTGTTTATTATAATCTAGGAGATATATTAACACACACATCCTCATTAAGACCACCGGTTTTATACAGATTCACCGTACGAAGGAAGCATAGATAGAGCTCCTATACTCCAGGAAGCACAGAACCCAACAACAGCCTCCAGGTTCGATACATGTCCAGTGGCCACAGATTACATCTACATACGTCATGGTTAGCGTAACACTGAAAAGGCTAGTGTGGAATCAGCCGCATTCTAGTCTTCGCTTTCCACATCCAAATGGACCACGAAATATATAAAAACTCTGGGCGCGCAAATTTAAAAAAATATTATAAAGAAATACAAAAATCACTAAGATTTCGGAGAAGTCTTTTTAACCAAGAACGAAAAAGGATGGTCCAGTGTCATACCATCCTACTCAACTGTAGGTGGACCATTCCGAAAGCTTGATTTGTTCTGTGTTCATTTATAATAAAAATAACTGGGTGCGCTCCAAGAATTTTAGTTCATTAATTATTTTACGAAGCCTCATCTAAATATTTACTTATCATTTAATGTGCCAAACCTGTCTTCTTTCTTTATTCCATCTATCACTAACTTAAAGCCTTTATTTATACCAACAATAATTTACACGGATGTAGTATAGAGGAGTTAGTTAAAGAGTATATGTAGGTATCAAAATAAACTGAAAGTACCAATCAGTGAGCAGCTCTTCAAAATACGGGTTTGTATGAAGTTAGTACATTTTGTATAGTACACCGGAACAGGAACATCTACACCGGAACTGTAATAATGTCACAACACCCAATTCACTCCGGACCTTATATACCCGACCATCCTTGTAGCCTCTATATGGCAGACATCAATCCAGAAGAGGACATCCATACGGACAAGACATCTCAGTTAGCCGGTATTGTGATCAGAGTGCATGGACCGATCTGATATGCTCCATGGACAAGACACCACCACCGAAACGTTTAAGATAACAATCATATCAATTATAAAATATTAAGATATCAAAACCATATTCAATGCTAAGCCTTAGAGATCGTACAGTTGATCCTTATTGAGCCTTAGCTCAGGGTACGCGGCCTCAAAGAAATCTCACTTTAAGTTAGAGTAAATTCTTCATTATTCCCGACTTCAGGGGAAAAGACAAAATGCTCCAAATACCTATCACTGAAACAAATTAGAGATTACAAGATTCTTTCTGAATCATTGGCCGATAAGAGGTTTATCTACTTGTACTACCAGTTCTATAGTTCAGCAATAAAAATGAAAATATCGTCAAAATTTAAAAGATGACATATAGACATGTAATTGGCTGTGTTTCTTTCCATCAAGATGGTGTTTGGCTGATTATCTATTTACTTGCTGATATATTTTGCCATTGATTGCTTTTACCCTTCCTTGGACTGAGAACGAATCTATGTAAGACGTAATATTTTAATAATATTAATATAATGTTGATGTTCAAGACATCTCAAACTTGCATATTATACCGAAATAACGATGTTTAACACACAAAATTAATAATAAAATACATTTGTAAAAGTTCCATTTAAAATGACACACTCAAAAGGCATAGTTCTACACTTTGGTCTTGGTCAAAAGGCCCAGTTATAAAAGGTTGTTCTATTTACAGGTTGAGTGGAAATCGTTTATCAAATTATTCATGAAAATGTAGAGGTGAGAGAAAAAGATCATTATTTCAATGATTCCACCGTCAATTGTCAAAGCGATCACATCTCTGAATGGTTCGAATGTTAATTGTTACAGCGAGATCACATTCTATTAATTATTCTCAAGTTAATTGTTGCGGAAATCATTTTGGTATTCATTAAACGATACCTCGGCCATAAAGTATTCCCGCGTCGAGTCTCGAACACCGTTTATGTTTTCTGTAGAGTCAGAATGATACAAAGTAAACAAACATAAGTTCGTGAAGGGTTTTGCACCTAATATACTCTAAAACAAAAATATCGACGCACCAAGAGCAGTTGTCCGATGATCATTCTGGCAACGGTTCTCCTGGTGATTGTTGCGGTGATCATTCTGGCAACGTTTCTCCTGGTGATTGTTGCGGTGATCATTCTGGCAACGTTTCTCTTGGTGATTGTTGCGGTGATCATTCTGGCAACGGTTCTTCTGGTGATTGTTGCGGTGATCATTCTGGCAACGGTTCTCCTGGTGATTGTTGCGGTGATCATTCTGGCAACGGTTCTTCTGGTGATTGTTGCGGTGATCATTCTAGCAACGTTTCTCCTGGTGATTGTTGCGGTGATCATTCTGGCAACGTTTCTCCTGGTGATTGTTGCGGTGATCATTCTGGCAACGGTTCTCCTGGTTATTGTTGCGGTGATCATTCTGGCAACGGTTCTCCTGGTGATTGTTGCGGTGATCATTCTGGCAACGGTTCTCCTGGTGATTGTTGCGGTGATCATTCTGGCAACGGTTATCCTGGTGATTGTTGCGGTGATCATTCTGGCAATGGTTCTCCTGGTGATTGTTGCGGTGATCATTCTAGCAAAGGTTTTCCTGGTGATTGTTGCCGTGATCATTCTGGCAACGGTTCTCCTGGTGATTGTTGCGGTGATCATTCTACCAACGGTTCTTCTGGTGATTGTTGCGGTGATCATTCTGGCAACGGTTCTCCTGGTGATTTTTGCGGTGATCATTCTGCAAACGGTTTTTCTGGTGATTGTTGCGGTGATCATTCTGGCAACGGTTCTCCTGGTGATTGTTGCGGTGATCATTCTGACAACGGTTCTCCTGGTGATTGTTGCGGTGATCATTCTGGCAACGGTTCTCCTGGTGATTGTTGCGGTGATCATTCTGGCAATGGTTCTCCTGATGATAGTTGCGGTGATCATTCTGGCAATGGTTCTCCTGGTGATTGTTGCGGTGATCATTCTGGCAACGGTTCTCCTGGTGATTGTTGCGGTGATCATTCTGGCAACGGTTCTCCTGGTGATTGTTGCGGTGATCATTCTGGCAACGGTTCTCCTGGTTATTGTTGCGGTGATCATTCTGGCAACGGTTCTCCTGGTGATTGTTGCGGTGATCATTCTAGCAACGGTTATCCTGGTGATTGTTGCGGTGATCATTCTGGCAATGGTTCTCCTGGTGATTGTTGCGGTGATCATTCTAGCAAAGGTTTTCCTGGTGATTGTTGCCGTGATCATTCTGGCAACGGTTCTCCTGGTGATTGTTGCGGTGATCATTCTACAACGGTTCTTCTGGTGATTGTTGCGGTGATCATTCTGGCAACGGTTCTCCTGGTGATTTTTGCGGTGATCATTCTGCCAACGGTTCTTCTGGTGATTGTTGCGGTGATCATTCTGGCAACGGTTCTCCTGGAGATTGTTGCGGTGATCATTCTGGCAACGATTCTCCTGGTGTTTGTTGCGGTGATAATTCTTGTAACGGTTCTCCTGGTGATTGTTGCGGTGATCATTCTGGCAACGGTTCTCCTGGTTATTGTTGCGGTGATCATTCTGGCAACGGTTCTCCTGGTGATTGTTGCGGTGATCATTCTGGCAATGGTTCTCCTGGTGATTGTTGCGGTGATCATTCTGGCAATGGTTCTCCTGGTGATTGTTGCGGTGATCATTCTGGCAATGGTTCTCCTGGTGATTGTTGCGGTGATCATTCTGGCAATGGTTCTCCTGGTGATTGTTGCGGTGATCATTCTGGCAATGGTTCTCTTGGTGATTGTTGCGGTGATCATTCTGGCAACGGTTCTCCTGGTGATTAATTATATAAATAATATTCAACATTTTATATCAATTTCTCAGATTAGGAATGAAGTTATTTTCTATACTATGCCAATTCAAATTGTAACTTGAAGTGACAAAAGCGAATCGCTTAACATCAATGAAAAAAACAACTGTTATATAAGATTCAAGTCGCACTATGCCCTAAAAACTATCTATTAACTTATATATTAACGAAATTCTGTTTTAAAATCATCTTTTAATCATTCCGCAGATACGCAGCACATCTATCGTAATAAACTAATCGATAACCTAATTTTAGGGAAAAATTGCGCCATCAATATATAAGAAATTGAAGCACAAGTGTTTGTTTTACATATAAAACAAACTTCAAGGACTTTTCTGCGTAATTCTACTGTCCTAAAAGCTTATGTCCATAGTTTTATTGAATACCATTTATAATCCATGGAAGCAATGGTCGCCTCTCCCGTCAAAATAAACGTCAGAATCTGACGCCATCAATTGACCGTCGCCGCAACTAGCGGCCTCGGGTCGGTGACAAAGCCACAACACCAACTTTGGCAAACTGATAAGCGTCCACCTAGAGACCATGGTTTCGGGCTAATGGCCCTCGTCAGTCTAGGGCGGACTTTATTCCATGAGATCCACACGGGATCTAATGGAATCCTCACAATCTACCAAAGAGGTGTTTTGCTGGCAATGTGGCTGGGCCAAATCTATTGGCAAAACATAGATGGAAAATTTGCCGGGAGGAAATTAATCCATGGAAGCAATGGTCGCCTCTCCCGTCAAAATAAACGTCAGAATCTGACGCCATCTATTGACCGTCGCCGCAACTAGCGCCGCAACTTGCCAAAGTTGGTGTTGTGGCTTTGTCACCGACCCGAGGCCGCTAGTTGCGGCGACGGTCAATAGATGGCGTCAGATTCTGACGTTTATTTTGACGGGAGAGGCGACCATTGCTTCCATGGATTAATTTCCTCCCGGCAAATTTTCCACCATTTATAATATTCCACCCTTCAGTGTAACATATATAAACAGAATGATCCAATACAGTATTAGAGCTCTAAGAAACAGTCTGGTAGATTAAATGGGCGAATCCGCTGGGAGAGTTCATCACTGATGAGCCAAGCCCTCCCAATATATTTTCATCGCAGTAAGGACAGTAGGAATTTGTTTTATGTGTAAAAGAATATTCGTGCTTTGATTCTTATAAACTTTATTTATTTTCATTTCTGAATAATGGTCTAAACCTGAGGATCGAAGCAAACGACGGTGGCTCACCACCAGAAACGTGTTTACTTATTTGACTACAGGTGCCATGTAACTGCAGAGTTCACAATTGATCAGCCAAAGATCCCAATAATGTCTAGTCTTCCATTATAGATTGGATTGCTATTTGATCATATCTGATTGAAAAATTTTGAGTATTGGAATCAACAACTAAAATGGCTTACTAAATTTGAACATATACGACTCGTAAAAATAAAATAGTTAACGACATCATGTGATACAGTTTTATAATTATGTACATTTCCCTGTTTCTAGGTACGCTCGTGGACAGAACTCAAGGAAGTTGCACCTTTTTGCATATATCATATTACGATATATCCTAACTCTGAAAGATACACCTTTAATGAAGACACACAAGATAACCAAATGTGAACAACAAAAAAAATATAAATAAATAGACGAATGGCGACATCAAACACTTCCCACTTCCTTAAGTTTTGTTAATTTGAGTAAATTTACATCTTCATACATAACACGTGTATATCACTATGGAGCAGCATGGTCATACACTATGACACCCTAAGAGTAAGACAAATAGAAAATGTTATGCTACTATCTCTTTAAAAATGCAAAATATTATTGATATAAAAGTATGTATAAGCTAGGTTTAATCTCGGCATCTCAAAGTACGAATTAAATTTATTTTAATCGCTTGTTTTAGAAATATATGAAAACAATTTCCCACTGTATCTACAAGTAATGAGAGAAACAATGGGTGTTACAATACCTGAATCTTATATCGAACCTAAATGTTACTTTATCAAGTATTTCTTTAGCTCAATACACAAATGTAAATACTATTTCGAATATAAGAAATGTTGAATCCACCGGTGGGGTAAGAGACCGCTAGGAGTGGTCACACTGGTCGATGAGACAAGTCGAGCTAATTTCTCGTTAAACGAGGTAAAAAAAAAGGTCCTAACATGTCGGGGACAGTTCAGGGAAGTGGAGGATCCCATCTCTGACATCACACGGCGCGACGTCCGCACGCACGGTCTGCTTCACGCCATTGTCGCACGCCACCCGCTCATTGGCCATCCCGCACCGAGTCGCGTACGTCTTCAGGAGACATTTCCGCGTAGATTTCTCACTTCAGAATATAACACAATGCTAGCAATTTTAGAAATGTAAACATCCAAGGATGAGTAGCTTTTTTAATAAACGTTTTTCGAGCTTCGAGATAACGCCCTTCAACAGGAAAAAAATTGATACAAAATTAAACTAAATATATGATACTTAATATTATATTATGATGCATATTTATAATTTATGTAATTCTGCTGTTCTCAAAGCTTATGTCCATAGTTCATTCAAAATACCCATTCCAAGAGTCTGAAATCAGTATCACGATAAAAGGAAGTTCCAAAAATGCAATATGACAGCGGTATGGTAGATTAAACTGGCGAAACCGCTGGGAGGGTTCACCACTGATGAGCCATGCCCTCCCATTAATTTTTCCATTGCAGTAAGGGCAGTTGAAATTGTTTAATTTTTAAAATAATCATACGCGTCTAAAATAGTTTCGTATTTTGATAACTTAATATTATATGTAAATTGTATAATATACATATAGCTTGCTATAGCAAAGTTTCATTTTGTATCAAAATTTTCCTGTAGAAGGGCGTTGTCCCGAAAGCTCGAAAAACGTTTATTAAATAGATACTCATCCTTGAACGTTTACTTTATTTTCTAAAGATTCTCACTTTGGTTAGTAAGTTTGCTCAACAAACAACTTTTCTACGTTATAGAATGGTAATGTGTAAAGTTCTCTCATGTCCAATACACATCACAGCAAGATACCACTCATAGATAGCGGCAATATAAATACAGGAGCCGTGTAACTCCTAGATCATTAAAGGTCTGGGCTCTTTGTAGAATCTCTCCGAACCTTTCTTACAACATACCCTGAGATCTGTTTACAGTTGATTCCAAGAATACAACCGCAGCCCTACAGATAACTCATCCTGGCAATTCCTCAACTCAGAGTCGCTCCATCAGCTACAGAGGCTCTGGAGAACACCAGACTGTGGAAGTTTGTTCAGGCTGTCATACGACGCCAATTCAACCAACAATCTAAGACAATCCGAGATTCCATAGAATACATGCAACAATCTCTAGCCAATATGTTTACAATTTGTGTGAAACTACAGGTAGAAGCATTTCATCTTAAAATATTGTCATATAGTCATTATATAAATACCATTTTTTTTTTCAAAATACTATTTTCTTTGCAATGCAAATTCAAAACTTTATGTTATACTTGGTTATCCTTTTCCCTTCAAGAAGGTCATTTTTCTCGAAATTTTGATGATTGTACAAATCCTGCCTTGGAAGCGGGCCGCTTATCATCACTTAAACAGCAGCTTTATTTTATATTACACTACTTTAGTGCAAAATGTTTATCAGTATTATCGAGTCTGTGTGCGTTTGTTTAAAAATTCAAAATATAATATTCTACTCGCCCAATGCTTTTTTTTTCTCTCGAAACATTATTTCCATCTTTGGCGAATCGTTGGTAAATATATAACATAAAGTTTTGAATTTGCATTATGATGAGAGCCATAGCCCTCCATGGCATACAGTTTGCTTTTTGTCTAAATTTGCCAAAGCTGGAATTGTGGCTCATTCTTTATAATAACTAGTAAAGAATTTTACTGGGTTGATAACATAAAACTCATCGTTTTTATGCATATTCAAAGAGAGAGGTACATCTTTCAGCACCTGAATATAATCTTCGCGCAGTTTTATGTTGTAATCTTGGCTGAAAATCGGCCCTTGCCACTTCAACAGCTGTGTGTGTGTGTTGTGGTCGTGTCCAATGAAGAGCCTCAGATATCTCCATACATCTCTATCACAGCAGTCGCAATTTCCTCTATCTTGGGTATGTGAAGCTGCTGTTCTGGGTCCCAGTCAGAATTCCATTCAACCTAGGCTAAAATATATATCCAAATAAATAGGTTGTTGTTGTTGTTGTTGTCGTGTCCAAAGAAGAGTCTTAGATGTCTTCATACATCTCTATCACAGCAGTCGCAATTTCCTCTATCTTGGGTGTGTGAAGCTGCTGTTCAGGTTGTTGTTGTTGTTGTTGTCGTGTCCAAAGAAGAGTCTTAGATGTCTCCATGCATCTCCATCACATCAGCAGCAATATCTTCAACAGCTTAAACACCTATTTGGTAAATTTAACCGATTTCATAACCCATCTCGTAGGATGTTATATAATTGATACCACCCCTGTACTGATGAGGGTAAAATCCCGACACCATGGTATACAGGTTGGTTTTTACCTGAATTTCCAAAACTGGTGTTGTGGCTCTTTCTTTATCAACATTAGTATAGTTTTCTACTAGGGTGATGCACAGTGCACCGTTCTGGTACATAACTAAAATGACAGATACCTCTTTAAGTTCCTAAATATTATCCTTCCACAACTCAATGTTATAAATATATTGAAAACTAAAAAGAAAAAATATGTGTTGGTCAAACATCATGAAAAAAGTTATATCAATGTTTAGTTGATTTTTGTTCCAGTAGATGGCGCTCTGCCATCTAAAAATGATCATGTGAGCGGTCAGGATATGCTTTTTATTTTGTTTTTAATATCAACACCTGACCATTTTCTTTTCTATTTTTTTTTTTAATTTTTAATTTTTGTATTGTCATCTTATATTCCATCTAGAAGAAATATATTGGTTCAATATAGTCTTATGAACAAAATAGAACGAATACTTATAGCAGCATATAATCTTGCCGACATGTGTAAACGCCGGGTAGAAAGGAACTGGGGATGCATGCTGATGTCTTAAATCAATGTCTTATTGTCATCTTATATTCCATCTAGGGAGAAATATATTGGTTCAATATAGTCTTATGAACAAAATAGAACGAATACTTATAGCAGCATATAATCTTGCCGACATGTGTAAACGCCGGGTAGAAAGGAACTGGAGATGCATGCTGATGTCTTAAATCAATGTCTTATTGTCATCTTATATTCCATCTAGGGTAATCGTAAAGATAGAGGCTGCCTGGACGGCATTCATAGTTCTTTAAATCAAAGATACTTCGGTCAGTAAATCGTTTTATTATCTCGACGTTTCGACAAAAATATTTTGTCGTCGTCAGGACAAATTCCGTTTACTCCACTCCCTAATCCACCCCATTCTCCCTGTCATACGAAGAGTCACTTCACAAGAATCTCCACTCATTCATCTCCCATAAAAAAGATTTACTTGCCGAAGTATCTTTAATTTTAAGATCTAGGGATAAATATATTGGTTAAATACAGTCTTATGAACAAAATAGAACAAATCCATATAGTGGCATAGAATCTTGCCGACATGTGTGAACGTCAGGTAGAAAGGAACTGGGGATGCATGCTGATGTCTTAAATCAATGCCTTTCACCAGATTGGGTGATGGATGGTTGGTGGGGAATACAATCTCTCTGTTTGTTTGTTTTTCTTGGTGATGTTGAACCTACAACAATATTTGCCGGCAAATTATAGCGTGTGTGACATCGAATTTACAGATTGTTGAGTGAAGTTTCCATGTTTTACTTATCTCTCAATAATGTGATGTGAATATCAATTAGATATACAGAATATGTATATGAATATGTAACTGTATATGAATAGACAAATTTAAAGAGTGTACTGAATATTTCTAAACATGAATTGTACTCCCGCTATCCAGAAATTTTAAAACCAATTAAATGAGGCCAATGTCACGTAGGAGCGACGCTAAAATTTGAATATTATACGTTAGAACGCCATCGAATTGTTCGAATATTTGAAAGAGAAAGTGCCTTCGGATAAAAGAGGTTTTGAAAATACGAATGTGCAAATTATAAAAGACAATTTGTGTTTTGAAAAGGTATAGACAGTACGTCATTTATTAAATGTAAGTGAGGCCCCGAAGAACAAAATTATTCTGTTTGTATGTTTCATGATATCTCTAAGAAAAACGTTTATGGAAATCATGGAGATATTCGAAGGTTCAAGCAAAGATCAATTTAGGAAAAAGATGCAATTTAAACAGAACTTCTGTAAAATATTGAATGCTATAGTTGTACATCTTAATGAGACATTGTAGAAGGAGGATATATAATGTAAGGAATGGAAAACGATTAAAGCACGAAACAGATGAAATTCCATCAAGCGCCAAGATCAATGACTAGAGAACAATGTTTAGTAAAAAGATACAATTTTATCAGAACTTCTGTTAAATATTGAATACTATAGCTGGACATGTTCATGAGGCATTTAAAAAGGAGGAAATATATGTAAGGAATGGAAAACGAATAAAGCACGAAACAGATGACAAATCTAAAGTGTGGACGATTGGTGTGCACGTGACTAGATCATCTCTTTTCCCAGACAATAAGCTATATTTCACCTGTTCTCCACCCCGGATTGATGAAAGTGTAACCTATCTCACCATCTATTTCTGCCAGATTCTCATCCAGCGAAAACTTATTTTACAAAAGTCCTGAAGTGTATTGCGAGCGATCAGTCTACGTGTATCCGATAATTTGGATGCCGGTGTTCCCCATCAATGCTGAACAAGATGAAGACCAAGGTATCAGTATAAGGATGATTTTGGACTACAGGAAGCAATGGGTACATATTGTGACAATCCAATACAACCTACATAACGCCAAAGATCCACACTTACCACCTTGTGGTGGTTTTTCAGCGAAGAATGATAACGCAGTCAATGTCCCGGGAGTTCATTTTAGCGAATATCTTTGTTTATACCTCAAGTCGCTCTCCTTGCTTTCTCGCTTCCATCCAGCTATCTTTAGGGTTATCCTACCCGTTATACATACATTCTAGGAGCAATATGGCCACCCAGACCTCTCGGTCCATAAGCCGGTCCTTTTTCAGTCACCTAGCCAAGCGAATGATGCATTCTCCATGCACCGAGCGGCCATTTGGTTTGGCCCATCCCGCCCGCCTTTATGGTCTAGCTCCATGGGATCGACCATCAGTGCACAGTCCGCGTCAGTGAAACCACGCGAGGACCGCCACGCCAAGTCGCCTCTACGCCTCGTACACTCCCTCATCCCCAAGGGTGCGGGGGGTGGGCGTCCCTGCCTTTTCCCGACCTAAGAGGTCAGTACTTGGTGCAGAGTCTTCTTTTCGTCATACATACAGAGTCACATCCCTCCAGCAGCCACCACCCAGCTGCGGTCACCCCACCCGGCCTGGCCACGGAGATAAGTCCCACCCGCCGTCTCCCGAGGCCGGATCGATCCCCTTATCTCCGCCCGTCTGTAGATTACGCCGCGGCAAAGTTCCCGAGCAACTCTAATTAAAAATAAAGCACCGGATTTAATAAAGAATCCCCGACGCTGTCAACAGGTTCCTTCCGACCACCGCGGTCGGGGCAAAGAGAACCCAACAATAACTTTCTCATGTCTAAAACACAAATGACATAACAGCGACAATTAATATTACGTCATATATGGCCGTTCCGATATTTTCAGCCTGTTTATAATCCACCTTCTCATGTAGTATTTACTATATATCCTTTGTCGGATGAAGAAAGTGGAGAACCAAACGCTTCCATCAACAACGTATGACATTCTGGTAACAACAGGACACGTGGACATTTCCATCACTATATTTACACAACACCCTATACCGTTAGTACGTAGCTAGATTAAACCTTTTCCATGAATTCTAATTTGTATAAGAAATGAAATCCTAAACACGAAAGTTTCTTTTAAAACCAAATAAAACAAAATTTCTCATGCTTTTACCGCCGTAAAAAAAAAAAAAATTGGAAGGGCTTGGCTCATTACAGAGGTCCCTTTCCTTTTATCTACCAAACCGCTTTTTGTAAGCTCTAATTCTAAATTAGACTATTTTGCTCGTATATATAGAACAGCAAATATTTTTCATCGTAGAAAATAGTAAATTTGTTTTTTTTAAAGTATTTTTAAAAGAAAAACATTCGTGCGTTTTTTGGTTTTATTTCTTACAAAAAGATGGTGCGTTATTGTCTTATGTTTAATATAAGCCAAACAGGACTTGTCCTTATTGTTTGCGGAAGAGCATTGTTCGATGCAAATATTTATATAAAATTCTACTATCCTGAAAGCTTATATCCATAGTTTACTTAAATACCATTTCTGAGATTCCACCTTTCAGTGTAGCATATAAAAGCAGAATGATCCAATACAGTATTAGAGCTCTAAAGAAGGAGTCTGCTAGATTAAATTGGCGATACCGTTGGGAGAGTTTACCAATGATGAGCCAAGCCCTCCCAGTATATTTTTTTTCATCGCAGTAAGGACAGTAGAAGTTTGATTTATTTGAAACATTCGCGTCTTAATGTATTTATTCGTTAAACATTTATATGTAATTCTGAAGTTTATGTCCATATATCCATCTCTTAAAAACAAGAATTAAGATTCCACCATTCACTGTTGCATATATGTATAATCAGAATCGTCCAATACAGTATTATAGATCAAAAACTTTGGAGTCTTTGGTGATATAAATTGGCGAAACCGCTGAAGTTCTCCACTGATGAGCAAAGTTCTCTCTCAATATTTTTTCTCATAGGAAGAAGAGTAGAAATGTGTTTTATTTGGTTTTTAAAAGAATAATTTGTACTTATGGCTTTTCCCTATATATAGATGGTACGTTATTGTTTTTTGTTTAATAATTCTATGATGTTTTATATCTTTATTATATAAATGATTTTTTAAATTATTTTTGGTTATGTGTGCCGATTGTATTTTTTAGCTAACCATTGTTGGAATACGTAAGAAACTTAAGGCTGAATGTAACAAGGGTTAAAATATGTAAAATATTTTAATAAAAAAAAAAGAAGTAAACATCGCATAGAGTGGTGGTGGTGGTGTCTTGCACTTGGAGTAGATCAGATCAGTCCGTGCACCCTGATCCCAATACCGGCCAGCCGAGGTACATAGCATAGAGTATATTGTATATAAAATTCTATCCCCAAGTGGGTCGGTAAAATAGCAATATAAACTGCCTATTCTTTTCGGCAACTACCCCGGGATCTAATCGCTCCTTGGGAACTTTTTTTCTTAAAACAATTTCTTCAATGGCCCTGATTCTTGCAAAAGCTCAACCCCTCAGTCAGTGCAAGTAACCACAAACACTGTAAGTGCAAAAGCCTAACTGCTTTCCATATATGTAGACATGTGTTGCACTTGCAGCAATGGCAGTTGCTATCTACTATCCACCATTATTATCATGGCCTGTTCCACGTGTACTAGGAATAATTATAAACACAAATTTATCCTCTGAAAGAAAATTTCTAAAGTTTAATACAGATTAGAGGGCACGCAACCTTCTGTAACAATTGTGAAAATTTGTAGGGCCAAGTTCAGTACTAATTTTAGAAAATTCAACTTTATGAATGAAAATGAAAAATATTGTGTATGTTTATTCAATGTTTCTACAATATTTGGTCATTTTTTAGGAGGCTTCGTCACCATATAGATCAGGTTTGGAAGGAATCACTGTCATAGTTTGGATCCTAAAATATGCAAATTGGTCCAATTAGAGATGATTTTGTATATCCCTTTGCCCATCCTACGTTTACCCAATATTCGAACTATCTGAGGATCAAACATTGACAATATGTAGTCTGGACGGAGTAGTTGTCCATTCTTCAACGGCATCTTATATTTGATGCACCTTACGTAAACTGTAAGAAATCTCTATTTTCCTATTTTACATTCAAGTTTATGTTTTCTCTTATTTACAAGATGTTTTGTGACTGTTTGTTGGCCAGACACAAGGCGAGTATTTGGAAAACTAAATGGTTTACTTTACAGATATCTGATGAAATATATTTTTATAAACGGATTCAAATTGTTTTCATCCAGATTCTATAATTTTCTGATAAATTCGGCAAGGTTATATCGTCTGCATTCATTATTTCAATTCAATGGCGTCACATTAGAAGTATATGTGATCACACACAAGTCCTTTACTTCAATCCATTTATAAGAATGGACCTTTCAATATTGTGATACACGCCTGGCTTTCTGAGTGCTCGTATATGGTAATTATGAATGATATATTTAAATAGTGATTAGTTCACGAGCTCAAAGGACATTGCTTTCTTGTAAATACGACAAAGAGGGAGCATAAAGACCGTTGACATTGTTATAGAGCTCTTTAAACTGAAGAGCGGTATTCAAAAAGCTAAAATTTGCATCAAATCAATCCGATTACAAGAGATTAGAGTTCCTAAAGAATGAATGACCAAGTGTTAAATACGAAAGAGCTACCTTGACCGCGATGTAGAGCTATCTAACCCGATGCTAGTTTATCAAAAAGGACCATCCAATATTCCCGCTGAGTGGCCGAAGTCGGTGAAGTAGCGCGAAACTCTCCATCTCAAGAGGTGGCCACACGCAGTTTAAAAGACAATTTGTGGCATGGCGTGAGGTGGTTTGTGGATCCATTTCCTCTACATGCGACTTGATTGTATTTGTAGTCACGCTAATTGGTGTTTGTCGCCGACCTGGTAGCACTACACGTAGAGAACGTCTACTCTGGTACTACTTACGTTGATGGAACTGAAGGGAAACGGTGCTTTCATTGCATCGCACTACAATCGCAACAAAAACCATCTTCTTGATTCATCTATGCACTGATATGTCCAGTTCATGTATTTATGATATATACGTGGGTATAAAATGATTTATAGTGAGTAAGTTTAGTTTATTAGAGTATGCTTTGTCGGCTAATACAAGGTGTATGTGCAATATCTAAATGTTTTTAATATGTGCTAAACACAGACGTATATGGACATATTTTACTCATGGACAAAACTTAAGGAAGTTACAAGCTTATGTCCATAGTTTACTTGAAAACCATTTTTGAGATTCCATCCTTCAGTGCTGCGTATATAAGCAGAATCGTTCAATACAGTATTAGAGCTCTGAGAAGCGGTCTAGTGGATTAAATTGGCGAAACCGCTGGGAGGGTTCACCACTGATGAGCCAAGAGCCCTCCCAATTATTTTTTTCATCGCAGTAAGGCAGTAGAAGTTTGTATTATGTATAAAAGAAACATTCGTGCTTTTAAATCCTTTCATTTTATATGTATAGATGGCGCGTTATTGCTTTGTGTTAATTTATATATATCGGAATTCAGACATTAATTCTGAAAGATATTACAGTGAGCCTTTATTTAAGACACACGAGATAACGAAGTGTGAACAAAATTGACTCTTGTCTCTTTCAAAAAAAAAAGAAAACATACGACAGGCAATATCAAAATATGAAAAGTCCATAAGTTTTGTCTATGAGTGTATATATAATGTGTATGCACACAATTGTTCACATGTTTACAATTTGTGAACTGGAAACATAACGAATTGGGGAAAGCCTGTATTAATGGTGGGGAACCTTTCCAGAGATTTCGCCAATTACTAAAAGTATTGCATGTTGATTCTACTCATAGTTATACTTGAGGCTTAATTATTGGTGATTGTGTTTAACGAAACTATGGAAAATGTTTCTGATAATGGTAGGAAAATCACAATATTTCAGATTCGAGCAAAGCTCTTTCACTTAAAGGATAAGATAAAAAAATACACAGGCCAGTTTAGGCAACATAACTAGCAATACACATATCTCTATGTAAAGATAGAAATATATTTACACACACGTAGTTTCATTGAATGCTATCCTCAAGAATAAACCTTCAAATACCTTGAAAACGTTTGGCGAAGAGCGAATAGATATTTTGGCAAATAAATATGTTTATTCAATCCAATATATGCCTTTTTATTATAAATATACAATCATATACAAAACTCAGGGAAGTGGAAAGTCTTTGATGTTACCGGTTGTCTGTTTTTTTCAAGGAGACAGAGGCAATTTTGTTCACACTTGGTTATCTCGTGTATCTTCAATAAAGGTCATTATAATATATTTCAGAGTTATTGTTCGAATCCCGATATACATGCTGAAAGGTACAACTTTCTTAAGTTTTGTCCGTGAGTGTATCTTTCAGAGTCATTGTTCGAATCCCGATATACATGTTAAAAGGTACAACTTCCTTTTGTTTTGTCCATGGGTGTATCTTTCAGAGTCATTGTTCGAATCCCGTTATACATGTTAAAAGGTACAACTTCCTTTTGTTTTGTCCATGAGTATTATTAAAGAAGTATTTAAGATGTAGTCAAGTATTTAAGAAGTGTACAAAAGATATACAAGAACTATACAATAGAAATAGGAGGTATTTAAGGCGTAAACACGAAATAGTTTTGTCAGAAAGAGGCTTTTTACATTTAAATAGTAGAAGAGCATATCCGAAAATTCAAGTTTAAGAATAACTTTTATGCTTTTATTATAATTACTTCGTCTTTTTTAATAATGATACTAAATCTCTATAACCTGAGTATTTTAAAATTTATTTTTATGTTTAAACTCAAATAAGGAATGGCAATGATGTAAATAGCAGCTAAGTTTCAATTGGAAATATTTGTTGTGACACACTATAGAAGTATCTTCTACATTCAGACCCACTGTTTCAAAACTTCAACCAATTGATCGAGGGGTTTCTCTCCAGAAAATTTCCAAACAAGACATTATCCACATAAAAATAAAATATTCTAAAAAGAAACTGGCTTTGAAAAAATCTTAAATTATTGTCTAAAATATGGTTCATTCTAATTTCTAACTCCTCCGGGGACATTTAGGCTGCTTTTAAAATGTTAGCGGCGTTCATTACCATGGCAAATGAATTTCTTTCCTTCCTCTAATGGAGCGGTGTCGCGAGACGCTCTCTCAGCCGGTTGACGTTTTACAGAAATGTCTGGTTCACAGACAACGTCAGGGTGTTGAATTCTGGTACCAATGGCTGATTTACCAGCTTGATATTTTCAAATATAGCTATTTTCATTATTATTATATTATAGCATATATAACGTCATTTAATTTTTCACTGATCCCAAGTATATTTGGTATAGGCCAGCACCATGGGTAGATAGCGGCTGTCTTTTACTGTAATTAAAACCACATAGTTCCATCCAAATTTTATAATCACTTAATTTGTCACATCACACGGAAAATTTCAGAAATCTTACATAAAAGAGGTTTATCAGAAACACCAAATTGTTCCTGCGGAGAAACTGAACAAACTGCTCTTCACCTTATCTACGACTGTCCGAACTTTACAGAAGTGAGACATCGATTGTTCTCTGATTTAAATGATTTAATTCTCTTACATCTGTCACTTTGTCTATATAAATTTTATGAACTCTGTCGATTAATACATGTAAATTTGTAAATATTTTTAATTTTAAGTTCTAATTTGTTTGTTGTTTTGTTTTTTTCCTCTGTAATAGGCGCAAATATTTCAATATCGCGCCCGGTTGATTAATAAATACATAAATACTGTAAGTAAACCCCGTATTTATAGTAGAAAACACGTGGAAAGCAACTGCACTCACCCAGCGCTCCTTTTGCTTACTCTCACAACTGGCAGAATTCTGCATGAATCAGGATCTTTTGAAGTAGCAAAAAAAAAAAAGAAAAGACTGAATGCCGAATTCGATACCGCACCTTTATTGTCTGAAATACCCTCATGGGAACAAAATAAAGGAAGTGTAAAATCTTTGATGTCATCGGTATGTTTTTTTAAAGAGACAGAGGCAATGTTGTTCACACTTGGTTATCTAGTGTATCTTCAATAAAGGTCAGTGTGTATCAAATACCTTTCAGAGTTATTGTCTGAATTCCTATATACATGCTAAAAGTTCCTTAAGTTTTGCCCATGAGTGTAGATGGCGTGGTCCAGTCCTACACACTATATTCAAATAAACCAATCCGAGTGAATATGTAACATCATGTTACGTTTATAAGTTGTACTAGAGCATTATCCCCCGTCGCATGCGTGATAAAACATCCTTTTTTTTTGGCTTATCCCTAGTACACGTAACACAGGCCATGATAATCATGGGTAGAAGTAGGCGACTGCTTTTACTGTAAGTGCACCAATGTCTACACATGTGAAAAGCAGACATTCAAATGTCTTCTTCAGACAATAAGACATTCAAAAATAATTTCAACACAAAAATGCGTCGATATAACAAAGTGGAGCTATTCATTCAATTGCTAACATCTACCATTACAGAATAGGAAGATAAAACTTCAGATCCATATAATAAAAATATATTCTGAAGATAATTTGTTGGATGGAAGTGGATTCAGAGAAGAAAATCAGCTACATCAACCAATGATTTATTTCAACTCCTGACGTTTCAGTTACTTCCTGTCACTCTCTTCAGGGAAAACTTCGGGAGTTGAAATTGATTGATCGTTTGATGTGTTTTTCTCTGAAAAGTGAATTGTTACACCGAGATCTCAGTCGGTGTAGTTTGGGAAGCTTTCTTCTCGTCATTGTCCATCGTATTGTAAGTAAAACCTGAACTTAGTATCTTCATAAGTAATATGCGCAAGGTAACAACGGCCTTTCCTTTTCGAAAACACTGGAAGAGAATAATCATTATTTTTTAACTTGAATATTGGCAATATATTCAATTATAAAACGACATTTAAAAATTATCCCGCATGAGTTTCTTTTCAATGAAAAATCAAAATTTATATAAAGGAGAAACAACGATTATTTCTAACCTTAAAGATGAGGTATGAAAGGATGAATTGTGAAGAGTAATGATAAACGGAAAAATCAAAGTGTCCAGGGATGGGAATCGAACCCACAGTGTTCCGCTTACCGGGCAGATGCCATGTCCACTAGGCTACCCTGGACATATTATTCCGTTCGTAAATAATACATAAAGTAATTTATAATACAATAATATATTGTATATTCAATTATATTTACATATATTCACAAAGTAATTTATTTGATAAAAAATATATATAAAGACACTTCGGCCAGAGTTAAAGTTTCGTTTTCTCAACGTTTCAACAAAAATATTTTTCTTCGACAGGAGAAATAAAAATAAAGAATTTGGAAAGGGGTTAAAAATTGTTGTGAGGTTTCAAAGGGGTTCTCATGCGATTTTTCAAATTAAGTAAAACATCTAAAGCACTCGAGTCAAAACAAATATTAAACTCTCAGAACAATTTTTAACGCCTTGCCAAATGCTTTTTTTTTACTTCCCCTGACGAAGACAAAAGATTTTTGTCGAAACGTTGAGATAATAAAAAAACTCCAACTGGCCGAAGTGTTTATTATTTATATAAAAATATTAAACTCGTCAAAGACTCTGAAATAATTTTTGATTAGAGTGAATGTTTACATATTTTAGATTCGCGGTTGGCTTTTCTTGATTTAGCAAAAATTGGGTTGGGCAAATATCAGGGAACAAGTTAAATAAACGTTTAGTTTATTTCTGCTCCACTAGATGGCGCTCTGTCATCTAAAAAGCACATGTGATTTTGGTCAGGATATGCCTTCTTTATATTTCAGATTGCACTTCAATGACGATGTAACAATATTAAAAAACGTAATATCTCAAAACACAACCCCAATAAAAGTCTTGAAAAGTACAAATAGAATGAAGAAAATATCTTTAATTAATAAAAGGAAAGAAAACTTTCGAGAAACTCGAACCCGTGATCCTTTATTTAATGTAGAACTTCGTTGCTCGATGCAACCATTGAGCTAAAAATATCACTACATGCTGATTGGCTAATGACGTCAACGCTGTCTGATTGAAGTGTCACGTAATAATAGAAAACCAATCAGTGAAGAAATAAACTGAGGGAATCTACCTTTTCTATCCGAGAGACCCGGGTAGTTCTCAAGTGGAAATTTCCCCAATGAATAGTATTCTTAACAAATGTAATAATATTGTTTGCATCAAATCTTCAAGTACAAATGTAAGATTACACAAAATATAGTAGAAATCCTTTCAGAAGAAATTAATAATTTCCATAGGCATCATTTCATGATGCTAAGTTATATATTTTGATGTTACAAGCTAAATAATTCTCTATCTTGTTTTACATTAGTGTTTAAAATTTGGTTAGAATAGATTCAATCTAACGAAATTTTTAGCGAAGCCCACTTATAAAATTCGCATTTATATATACCAATACATTCAAACTGACTATGTACATTATTATAGTATATATCGACCATTAAGAAGAGATAATAAAGGTTTAATTATCAATAACTATCTTGAGATGGATTTATTTAGGATGTTTTCGTTCTTTAAACACAGTTGTAAAACTGTTTATGAATGTTGGATGGAGACAGTAAATGATACCTATAATGGTTTAATCTATCCCCCTACTGGGGGATAACAGCAAGAAATAAGTGTCCTTCGGTAAGGTCGGGGTATAAGTGACATAAAATTAGAAGTGTAGTCACCGATGATGTCATGGCGCGATATCGCGTGTCGTCTGACACAACCAAACGATCCTTCCATTGTGTGAATGCCGTTATAAACTTCTCTTTTCTATAGCTTAGCTGTACCTTCTGTATATTATAGTGCAGGCAACCTGCGCCTCTTTATATAGTTCCATTCGCAAATATCATTTATCCGAGTACTGATAAAGCACAATTTGGATTATAGATTATAAATAAAGATATAGAATGGAAGAAAGAGGAAATATAAATGATATTTATAGATATGCTTTTAATCCTATATACAGTTACGAGCGTCATCAATTCTTCATCTCTTAATCAGTTTTCGTCTCTGTCACCGTTTGCTTTTTTTTTTTTTTTTGGAATGGCGCCCTCCTATTGGTTGGCTACGATCACGCCACCTTTGCCCCCCCCCCCCACTCGCTTTTTCGTTTTTGTAACTATTGTGTTGAAGCGGGTCGCTCCTTAAATAAATGCATATATTAGTTAATAACCAAATGGAATCCTTTCTTTCTTTTTTCCAGTAAGAGACGCCTACGGAAGCCAACAGTACATAGACAGATAAAGCACATAGGCTATAGTTATTAACTAACATATGCAATTATTTAAGGCGCCAATTTATAATTGTAGCAAATAGTATTTGAATCAAAACATTCAATCGGGTAAAACACGGGCGTTGCTCGGGTCATTCGGCTAGTTATATCTAAAAAAAAGTGAGTTTTTCCACTTTTAAATTCTAAGATTAAATATTCTGTGTTTCTAAGAAAACTATCTTCTTCTTATCTCTTATCTTGTTTACACACTTGATAACAGTAACTATTTAAAACATGCTGTGGTAAAATTTCTCATTTAGTACTTTTGTGAGAAGATGGTAACAACTCTGTTACCGAAATGTCACACACTATTGATTTATTTGGATTTGGTCGTATTACCTTGCGAGTAATATTTATTTTTAAAAATGTTGTCTTTAAAAATTTTGAATTTTATAAATTCTGATTTTTAACTTTACCGACTCAAAAGGTTACCGACACCTGTCTTCGTGTAAGAAATGTTATGCTACAAAGTTGACGTCAACTCTAGCTACATCTTATTTTCTCCAACCCATAGTTCGGAGGTCAGTATCCTTGTCTTCTCACTGAACCTATTTCCAGGGGTTTTGATGACATTTTAGGAGATTCTTTTCTACTGATATTTTCTATGAACTTCAATCTGGAGTTCTTGAGATCTATTATATCTTTATATAGAGATGTTTTGCCTCTTCATTAGACAAACCTGGGTTTTTATTTAAAAACTATCACTAATCTTTGTAAATACTTAATCAACTACTCTGTGTGTACTACAATTACTTTTGTAGTATTTAAAATATTTTCTGCAATTTTTCCAACGCTATGGAAATATATATGGAACATGTTTGATATTTGGGCTTTTTGGCCGATTTGTTTTTAATATTCACATCACACACAAATATCATTAATGATTATTCTGTTTCAAAACCATTACATATATATATGCATGTGTTTTTGTGATGAAATATATATGTAAATTTTAATATCTTAAAAACAAAATATGTTCACTTGTAATTTTTTTTGTTTATTCCTCTGAAGATGCTAAATTATATGTAGCGCTTTATATACCAAATATTTCCTCATTAAAAGTTTTTATTTAACTTGCTTCCCTGTCTGTCCGTCTGTCTGTCCACAAATCTTGTAATCGATTTCTAATATACTTTTAAGGCACATAGGAATCTGAAATTTGGTACACTTTTCAGAACCCGATGACAATGCAAGTTGACAATTTTTCAGACTTCTGGGTTGTCAGGGTGGCCCGGGAAATGACAAATTTTCAAATTGCCTTTCAAATTTTGTAAATTAATTTTAATATACTTCCAGATGACCTTTAACACTCACTCAGTCCAATGAACAATGAAAGTGTACACATTTTCAGACTTCTGGGTTGTCGGAATGGCCAATTTCCAAATTCCCTTTCAGATTTTGTAAATTATTTTAATATACTTTCAGAGCACGTAGGAATCTGAAATTTGGTACACATTTCAGACCCCGATGACAATGAAAGTGTACGTATTTTCAGACTTCCTGGTGATCGGAATGGCCAGGAATGAACAAATATATTTCTAAGTTTTATGTTACGGCCCTTACAAAGAATTGACCAATCCGCCGCGAGCAGGCTTCCGTTTATTTAAGGACTAATCCCCAGTGAACTTTTTATTCTAAGTTTTGTAAATTCATGACTGAACTAAATAATTTTAAAAAATGCATTTAAAAAAAAGCTTATATCAAATGCACTAAAAAGGAAAAAAATAAAATATTGTATCTTCTGTCATTGAGCAATTAGATGTATCTGAGTGAAAATAAAAGCGGTGGGAGACGATCATATTTAGAGAGGTAAAAATATAGCAAACACTTATAAAAATCGCTAATCAGTTGCTACATATTAAATCACATTAGGTTCGAAATTCATGATGATCGTCCCCCGCCGCTTTTATTTTTACTCAGATACATCTAATTGCTCAATTACAAAAAAAAATAATATTTTATATTTTCCTTTTTAGTGCATTTGAAAAAGCCTTTTTAAAAATGTATTTTTATTTATTGTTTTTCCTTTATTCTAACTTATACAATATAAATTCACTTAACCTATTCAGATGGGCTTTTGGTTCTAGTAGTAAAGGTTTAACTAGGTTAGTATTCTAAGCTGATGATTGTTAGTCCATAAATGATAGAAATGGTAGCGTGTCGTTGCCCAAGTTTGTCCTTCAATTTCTACCCTGGTGGAAATGCTCGGAATAGGACAAACTTCAGCAGAAGCTGTCACTCAACATCCTCTCCTGTTCCACAATTTACTGATTCAACTCAAGAAGCCGGTCTGTCCCATTCTGATGATAGTTTCTACACTTCCGAGAATGACGATAAGACAAACGGAGCGATTCTGACAGACGCAACAACAAAATATATTTATCAAGACATCTTATAAAGAATTGCTCCAGGGGTTGGGTGGAAGAATGGTCTAAAACGTTGGTTTTCGACCGCTACGACCCGGGTTCGATTCCCGTATTGGGCACCTTTTTTATGGTTTAAAAAAATGCTCCAATGGGCCCCGATTCTTGTAAAAGTCCAACCCCACTAGCGAGAGAGTGCAAGTAATCAAACGGTGCTCTGGTACATTTTTAAATGCAAAGTCGAACTGCTTTTCACATGTGTAGGCATGTGATGCGCTTACAGTAAAAGCAGTCGCCTTCTTCTACCCACCATGATTATAATGGCCTATACTACGTGTACTAGGAATAATAATAATAATTACAAAAAGAATTGTCCTGAAGTCCAAAAATCAAAAGCAAGCAATTGATAGAATTCTACTGGAATAACCATTTATTATCATAACAAAAAGTAGAGAGCTATTCTAATCCTATGTTCTAAAAAGTGATATTTTAACACAAGGCCAGTACTTTTGTTAGAATGGATCGGCATGTATTCAAGGTCTGTCGACCTCTTCAGTCCACGAATGCAGATACAGAATCACTAACCATTAATTCCGCATTCACCCTATCTAACTCCTAGCAATTATAACTTATTCAAACATAAATCAATCGAAAGAAAACAATTTTGAAGATCGAAATGCAATAATATATGATACTCTGGTTTTACGGAGGACCAAAAGACGAAACCTTCTATTGAAAAAAAAATAAAGTCATTGGAGAAAAATTCTACTGAATAAATAGGTGTTATCAGCTCAATGTATAATCTTGATGGAGAGTGGTTGAAACTTCTTCAGGACAGCTACTGAACCGTAGATCTCTCTCACGATGTTTTAAATTAACTTTACAGATTATGGCGCTCTCCAGAATAAAATGATTATATTTATAGGTTTTATAACTTCATATTCACGTGCAATTTCAGAGAGGAAGGTTAAAATAACCCCATTAGAAATAAAATAAAAGTTCATTTGTAGATGAATACTCATATATTTGTGTGTGAATTTGAACTGGTAATTTAATTGGTTAACGAACACCCGTATTATGTATATATCGTATATTTTAAACTGTATAATAAAGACACTTTTAGTATATGTCACATATCTTCCAATTAGTTAGAGCCGATACATTATAAGATCCTACCCTTCTATTAAAATGTACACTGTTTCTATTTGCTACCACCCCATATTTTGTATATAAACTATTTGTATTTAAACCCTCTAATTGTATTTAAACTAAAAATGGTGACGTCAAAATAAAGATCTAAAGAGTGGTCGGTCAGCTGGTAGCAGCTGGGGACAGAGGAGGAAAAAGATAACGCCCAGCCCATGTGGGGCCCCCAAGGACATTTTATATACGACCCCTGTAAACAGGACGGGTTTTAGCAGGGAGACAGCAGCAGTATGTTATAGAGGGTGTCGATCGGCTGACCGCTACTATCTCTCTCTCTCTCTCTTCATGTCTCGGTGATAGGCATCCAAGTTTGTATCATGGCTTCTACCTCTGTCCCGTAGGGCTGTCCCCGATCACTCTCGGTGCTAACATCTAGCCCTGACTCTGCTTCTTGTTGTCCGCGTGTGGGAAGAACATCAACACTCGCCTCACGTACACGACTGCCAGCTTATCCATACGTCGGCAGGATCATTTGCAACAATATTACATATACATTCCCTTGAGAGGTTTAGTTCCTCTATAGGCCAGCTCCTGTTACAACACCCACTGGTAGAAATGTTCCAACACTAGACAGACTATCGGGTAGAAGGTAGTGCAGTAAAATATCGGTTAATATATTATAAAATAAATAAAGCTTCCAGGGCTAAATTTATTGTGCAATTCTTTTTTTTTTTTTCAAGTTTTCGGACTTGTCCGTCTTTCAAGAGGAGTATCACGTTAATAAATTGATGATATAAATACAATTATATTTATTATATACAAATTATTATTTGAATATTTTAAATACTTATGATATTGAAAGAGAGAGAGAGAAACATATTACATTCTTTGTGTGTGTAGACATCAAATTTCAATTACCATAACTATGTTGTAAGATTATAAACTCAAAAGAAGCTTCTTCTAAGATTGTTTACCTTACTTTAATACAAGGATTTACATAACTGGTTTATTTCTCAATTTGTAATTCTATCTGCCATCATGTTAGTTAAAAAAATATATATATCTTGGCTCTCAATGTAGTCTATATAATTGTATAGAAGAAGCTCCTTTTGAGTTTATAATTTCACAACATTATTTGTGTGTGAAAAACAACATTTTGAAAATATACGTACATAGTGGATGAGATTTTCTGGTTGAACGATGGGTTAATATAGCTCAAAGGTGATCAATGCTTAGAGAAGAGATTGAATAAACTTTTATTACATTGTTCATAAAAAAATTATGATGTCAGATGAAAACTAAAGAAAATAATAATAATAACTAGGATGAATATACATAATGAAATCTATACGGGCATCATTGGCCTAGATCAAGGGCTACAAGACATCCTGAATTCGGATAGGCTCTTAGTTATAAATGGGTCTTTTTTCCCAACATGTTCAATTGCCATGTTGAGGAAATCTCGCAGAATGATCTTGTTTTCTGTCGAGAGAGTGTCTCGGAGAGTACTTCCCTCACATGGCGGTATATGACCGCGTGCGCTATTTCAAACCCACAAATCTCCTCATAGAGGGGAGATAGGAATGAAGCAGCGTTCATTTGTTCAAAATTTCCTCCGCGCGCTCTATGAGGATCTCCTGAGATTCCTGAAGAGGCTGCATGGGTTGGGTCATGGAGTTAGAAAACTGGATGGATGGTGCAGTCTTATTATGGGTCTCTTTCTTGGGAGCCGCTGTTGGCTCAATAATGGCCAGGGAGAGCTCTGGTCGTGGCAGCAACTGGCTGGTGCTCGGCGCCGGAACAGGAGGTTCAGGAGTTGAAGTCTCCTGGGGATGGACTGTTCGCCCGGGCGAAGGCGCAGCAGGGATGGAGGGTGTTGAGAGGGTCTGCTTGATGGATGCAGACAAATCCGCAGCTGGTGTTGAGAGGGCGGAGTTGTTGGAGGGCATGGGCTTGGATGAGCGAGGCCCTGGCCCTGAGGTGTCCTGATGGCTTCCTCCATTGATTCGCAAGGGGCAGGTGGCTCGCCGATGCCCTTGACGGTGGCATTTGCTACACCTAACGCCGTAGGTGATATAGGCAGGCGTCGATTCGCCTTTCGAGACGATCAGGGAACTGGTGAAGTTTCAATCCTTCATTTAGAAGAACGAAGGCCTCCCTGTTGCCGGTGGTCCAGGTGTAGCTACCACTCGTCACTACCTCATGGGTCAGGGAGACAACCCTGCAGTAGGGCCGCAGCGCCGCGACGACGTCTTCGTCCCTGATAGCAAGTGGTAGATTCCCCACTACTATCTTCTCTGCTCTTTGCCTATATGGGAAAGCCCTCAGGAAGGTGGTTCCGATGTTGAGGCCCCCCTCAACCAAGCGATCCGCCAAGTCGACGTTGGCCAGCCCGACCATTACCTGGCCAGACATCTTCATCAGCTGGAAGACCGCGCCTTTTCCCAGCATTTCCTCCAGTGCCTTGATGTACTGCACTGGGCTAAAGTCAGCGCAGTATTCAATGTAGCAGCATTGGTCGCATGATGCTGCCGCTGACCTGGCCTTGCTCAGAGAGTGCTGCTGTCGATTGTTATTCAGCTGTGTCACAGCGTCTCTTGTCACCCTTTTCGGTGGTTGACTTGGCCTTGCTGGGATGTTATCAGCCTTTGGGACCTTAGCTGGATTGCCTTCGGGGTCCCGGTCCTTTCTTTTAGCGCCTTTAGGCTTTTGGTAACCTTCGGAAATAGATGTATTTTCCGAAGCCTAAACACGGTCAGCCCAATTTGCATAGCTGATGTTAGCATTTGATGCAAAATTTGCATATTTTCTTGACTCATTTTTGCTTTACACCCTAACAATTATCGATTTTTTAACTTTATCCGATAACTCGGCCATTTCTTGGTCTCTGTCAACAAGACCTACACAGTTGGATATCTCATGAGCCGAGCATTCTGCCAATAAGGCATATTGGTTGGTCAGCTCAATATCCCTCGCCTCCATCGGCGAAAAACGAGGTACTCGTGCGCCGCGTGGCCGCACGGCAGAGAGAGAGTGCTGCTTATAGAAGAAGGTGGTTACAGTACGATATTGTGTAGAACAACGAAAATATAAGTTTATAAAGGGCATATAAAGGCATTAAAAGAGAAATAGATAGTTTTAAGTTGAAAAGATGCAACATTATATACTCCCCTACCAGAATTAAAAGGAAATCTTCAAATATAATTCCTGAAGACATTCACATGTTCATACACACAACCATGGTGATCAATGGTTACTTGTAGAATTTGTATTAGAGCATATTTATTTGAACTTACTCCAAGTACATATATATGGTACTGGCCATGGTGATCATATACAATACTCCCTGAAAGGTTGTTTGGTATAGGTTAATATCTAATAATAATAATAGTAATAAAGAGAATGAGAACTCCCAGAATTTCATGTCTTTGATTATATAAACAAGCTTCAAATATGAATGGTCTATTATATGAAATAGGTTTCGTTCTAGTTAGAATCTTTGACCGACAAAACCTTCTATACCAGGGTTCGGCACACTGCGGCTCGCGAGCTACATGCAGCTCTCTGGATATAAAGCTGCGGCTATATATATAGCTCCATACGCATATATTATCGAGTACCATTTATTGTTGGCAAGAAAAAAAATTGTGGCTCTTTAAAAACTTTGAAATTTTATGATTTATAATTTTTGACTCTTCCAACTCAATATTTTGCCGATCTCTGATCTATACAATCAACTTTTCACCAGTATTTCTTAAACAACGATAGGCTCTTGATTCAAACAGGAACTAAGATCTGTTTCAACACTATTCTCTGGTCTCCAAATTTGAGATGTACAAGTATATACATGTATATATGTCCAGTACTCTCTCTCCGCCGTCCAGACAGGTAAGTAAGGACAGATGGCCGCTGGCCACACCCTCGTCATAATGTCACCTCATCAGCAGGAGACAATCATTCCCTAGACACCACCTGCCACAATGTTGAGTGGATGCCTTTTCTTTTCTCAACAATTTCAAGCAGCTGTTCTTTAAGCCTATGACGCTTCTACAAAATGAATTGAAACCTAATGAATATGTGACGTTGACGTTGTATATTCTATTATTTTTTCAATTCTTAGTACACGTTTAAATGATATTTCTATTATATTGAAAAGGATTGTCGTATTTAACCTTGAAAAATATAAATAGATAGTTGTATATTCAGTACAGAGATTTATATAGCCTTTTGGTGACTTTTCAGCCACAAACAGACTTTCGATAATTCCCGGGTGACTTATGTAGTGCTTTATCCTGGAGATCATCAGCCGGTACAGACTTTCGTCAAAATGTGGAGTCCTCCATCAGTCGTCAAAAATCTTCGCCAAAATCCTGGAGATCTCCATCAGCCGCTACAGACTTTCGTCAAAATCCTAAAAACATCCATCAGCCGCTACAGACTTTCGTTAAAATCCTGGAGTCCTCCATCAGCCGCTACAGTCTTTCGTCATAATCCTGGAGTCCTCCATCAGCCGCTACAGTCTTTCTTCAAAATCCTGGAAACCTCCATCAGCCGTCACAGACTTTCGCCAAAATCCTGGAAACATCCATCAGCCGCTACAGACTTTCGTCAAAATCCTGGAGCCCTTCAACAGCCGCTTCAGATTTTCGTTAAAATCCTAGAGTCCTCCATCAGCCGCTACAGACTTTCGTCAAAATCCTAGAGTCCTCTATCAGTCGCTACAGATTTTCGTCAAAATCCTGGAGACCTCCAACAGCCGCTCCAGAATTTCGTCAAAATCCTGGAGACCTCCATCAGCCGCTACAGTCTTTCCCCAAAATTCTGGAGACATCCAACAGCCACTACATAATTTCGTCAAAATCCTGGAATCATCCATAAGCCGCTACAGACTTTAGTCATAATCTTGGAGCCCATCATCAGCCGTCATAGACTTCCGTCAAAATCCTGGAGACCTCTATCAGCCGCTACAGACTTTCGCCAAAATCCTGGAGACCTCTATCAGCAGCTACAGACTTCCGTCAAAATCCTAGAGACCTCCATCAGCCGCTACAGACTTTCGTCAAAATCCTGGAGTCCTCCATCAGCCGCTACAGACTTTCGTCAAAATCCTGGAGTCCTCCATCAGCCGCTACAGACTTTCGTCAAAATCCTGGAGTCCTCCATCAGCCGCTACAGACTTTCGTCAAAATCCTGGAGTCCTCTATCAGCCGCTACAGACTTTCGTCATAATCCTGGAGCCCTTCATCAGCCGTCACAGACTTCCGTCAAAATCCTGGAGACCTCTATCAGCCGCTACAGACTTTCGTCAAAATCCTGGAGACCTCTATCAGCCGCTACAGACTTCCGTCAAAATCCTGGAGTCCTCCATCAGCCGCTACAGACTTTCGTCAAAATCCTGGAGTCCTCCATCAGCCGCTACAGACTTTCGTCAAAATCCTGGAGTCCTCCATCAGCCGCTACAGACTTTCGTCAAAATCCTAGAGTCCTCCAACAGCCGCTACAGACTTTCGTCAAAATCCTGGAGTCCTCCATCAGCCGCTACAGACTTTCGTCAAAATCCTGGAGTCCTCCATCAGCCGCTACAGACTTTCGTCATAATCCTGGAGCCCTTCATCAGCCGTCACAGACTTCCGTCAAAATCCTGGAGACCTCTATCAGCCGCTACAGACTTTCGCCAAAATCCTGGAGACCTCTATCAGCCGCTACAGACTTCCGTCAAAATCCTAGAGACCTCCATCAGCCGCTACAGATTTTCGTCAAAATTCTGGAGCCCTTCATCAGCCGCTACAGATTTTCGTCAAAATCCTAGAGTCCTCCAACAGCCGCTACAGACTTTCGTCAAAATCCTGGAGTCCTCCATCAGCCGCTACAGACTTTCGTCAAAATCCTAGAGTCCTCCAACAGCCGCTACAGACTTTCGTCAAAATCCTGGAGTCCTCCATCAGCCGCTACAGATTTTCGTCAAAATTCTGGAGACCTCCATCAGCCGCTACAGACTTTCGTCAAAATCCTGGAGTCCTCCATCAGCCGCTACAGACTTTCGTCAAAATCCTGGAGACCTCCATCAACCGCTACAGGCTTTTGTAAAATTCCTGGAATCCTTCATCAACCGCTACAGACTTTCTTCAAAATTCGGGAGACATCCAACAGCCGCTACAGACTTTCATCAAAATCCTGGCGTCCTCTATCAGCCGCTACAGACTTTCGTCAAAATCCTGGAGTCCTCCATCAGCCGTCACAGACTTTCGCCATAATCCTTGAACCCTTATCAACCGCTACAGACTTTCGTAAAAATTCGGGAGACATCCAACAGCCGCTACAGACTTTCGTCAAGATCCTGGAGTCCACCAACAGCCGCTACAGACTTTCGTCAAAATCCTGAAGACATCCAACAGCCGCTACAGACTTTCATCAAAATCCTGGCGTCCTCTATCAGCCGCTACAAACTTTCGTCAAGATCCTGGAGACCTCCAACAGCCGCTACAGACTTTCGTTAAAATCCTGGAGTCCTCCATCAGCCGCTAAAGTCTTTCGTCATAATCCTGGAGTCCTCCATCAGCCGCTACAGTCTTTCTTCAAAATCCTGGAAACTTCCATCAGCCGTCACAGACTTTCGCCAAAATCCTGGAAACATCCATCAGCCGCTACAGACTTTCGTCAAAATCCTGGAGACGTCCATCAGCCGCTACAGTCTTTCCCCAAAATTCTGGAGACATCCAACAGCCACTACATAATTTCGTTAAAATCCTGGAATTATCCATAAGCCGCTACAGACTTTCGTCATAATCCTGGAGCCCTTCATCAGCCGTCATAGACTTCCGTCAAAATCCTGGAGACCTCTATCAGCTGCTACAGACTTTCGCCAAAATCCTGGAGTCCTCTATCAGCCGCTACAGACTTTCGTCAAAATCCTAGAGTCCTCCATCAGCCGCTACAGACTTTCGTCAAAATCCTGGAGTCCTCCATCAGCCGCTACAGACTTTCGTCAAAATCCTGGAGTCCTCCATCAGCCGCTACAGACTTTCGTCAAAATCCTGGAGTCCTCTATCAGCCGCTACAGACTTTCGTCATAATCCTGGAGCCCTTCATCAGCCGTCACAGACTTCCGTCAAAATCCTGGAGACCTCTATCAGCCGCTACAGACTTTCGCCAAAATCCTGGACACCTCTATCAGCCGCTACAGACTTTCGTCAAAATCCTAGAGACCTCCATCAGCCGCTACAGATTTTCGTCAAAATCCTGGAGACCTCTATCAACCGCTACAGTCTTTTGTAAAATTCCTGGAGACCTCCAACAGCCGCTACAGACTATCGTCAATTTTCTGAAGCCTTTCATCAACCGCTACAGACTTTCTTCAAAATCCTGGAGCCCTTCATCAACCGCTACAGACTTTCTTCAAAATCCTGGAGCTCTTCATCAACCGCATACAGACTTTCCTCAAGATCCTAGATACCTCCATCAGCCGCTACAGACTTTCCTCAAGATCCTGGAGTCCTCCATCAGCCGCTACAGTGTTTCGCCAAAATCCTGGAGCGCTTCATCAACCGCTACAGACTTTCCTCAAAATTCTGGAGACCACCATTAGTCGCTACAGACTTTCCTCAATATCCTGGAGACCTCCATCAGCCGCTGCAAACTTACGTCAAAATGTGGAGTCCTCCATCAGCCGTTACAGACTTTCGTCAAAATCCTGTATCTATTAATATTCCTTCTATTAGCTTTCTCGTGAAGTGTTTTAAGGTCAATTCGTGATAACAGAATAAAATTCCGCCGTCAAAAACTTTCTTCAAAATCCTGGAGATCGCCATCAGCCTTCAAGGAATTCCATCAGCCACGAGAGGTATATGGAACTTCTAAGGAATTTGGCTCCTGCTGCATCTTCGATGTAGATCGACCAGAGAGCTTCCAGGAGAACATCCACGTCATCACAAACCGACATCCACCCTCATTTATTTCCTTTTAGGAAATACCAAAAATATATGGAGACTCTTCTTACTACAAATGTTCAAATTTGACAGACATGAATATTCCAAAAGACATAACAGATAATATAACTAGTGTGTAATAAGTAAATATAACATTAATACTATTTAAAGTTCCAAAACTAAAACCAAAACAATACGTTTCTTATTACAATAAAACTAGGCTAAGAGCTTTCAAGCCAAAGAGGGTTTTCCTTACGGCCCTATATAAAATAATAAATTAAATTGAATTTATTTATAAAAATTCAATTTATTTCATTTAGGAACGCGAGAAAAGTCTCTTTGGCTTGAAAAGCTCTTAGCCCATTTTATCTTAACCTATTAAGACGCATCAAATCGGGTTTTATTGTTTTCATATTTTAAATAATTCTTGTGTTTTACAAGGTTGTCTTAAAAGTTGGTAAACAGTTGAAAAAAAATTGAAATACCAATATTATTCCCCATAATATTATTCGCCTTCATGTATAAATGCCTTTGTATTATGTATAAAGTAATTTTATTATGTTTTATCATGTATTCGCCATAATAAAATTATTCGCCAAGTAATAAGAAAATAATATTGTAGCGTAGAAATCAGGTCTTGGAATATCTTAAGATGTAAAAGTATTTATTGATGACGTCAGCTCGACTAATCGACAATTATCAACAAACCAACCAAACTATCTACAGCTAGAGAATATCGAGCAAGCAATCTAGGCAACTAAATAACGATTTCACAAATATAAAGTAATAAAAATCTATTTCTAATATTTTCATTGAATAATTAAATTATTACGATGTACTAGCGCGCCATCTGTTATGAAAATTGGAAACTATTTTAGACGCGTAAGATTCTTTTTGAAATTAAACAATTTCTACTGCCCTTACTGCAATGAAAAAATTAATGGGAGGGCCTGGCTCATCAGTGGTGAACCTTCCCAGCGGTTTCGCTAGTTTAATCTTCCATTGCAGTAAGGACGGTAAAAATTGTTTAATTTCAAAAAGAATCTTACGCGTCTAAAAGAGTTTCTAATTTTAATAATTAAATAATAAATATAAATTATTTCTTTTCGCCACAATGTTTTGAGAAAAAGACGAACTTTTGGAGGATAATCTTATAAAATAATAAACAGTACGAAGGTAAATCATGAACTCTATCGAAAGTAAGAGACCAGTACTAAATTGAAGCCAGTCCTCTACGTAGTAAATTGGACAGAGATAGCATCTGGACGGCTGGAATAAAAACATTTGTCCACCGAGAAGCAATACTCTGTGGTCGATAGCGTGTTAATACAGTGTGGCCGACCTCATAATTCCTGCCTCCATTTTAAAATAAAACCTCTCTCCTGGGGACAATTATAAACCAAGGCGACAAAAATATTGTTCAGCCATGTTGGTTATAGTTAAAAAAGAGAGAGAGAAGAAAAAAACGTCTCAGGGATTCCTCCATTTATTTGTCAACTTGGGACTTAATGTAGAAACAAAAGAAAAGTTGGGCTACACTGGGAATAAGTGGTGACGTAATGAAGGTCCACCAATCACACTATTAGAGCGGACGGCTCTCATTGGCTAGGAGGCCATCCATTCCGCAGCTCCCCCTAGGGGATAAGCCCTAAATTAACCGGTGCGAGAGAAGAAGTGACCCATCAGCCCACTGTAAAATTGTTGACCGATGGCGTGCTAAAAGAAAAACACTACGCTCTTTGGTCAAGATAAATAAATAAATAAATCTATTCGCTCACAGAAAATATTATTTTTCCTTTTGTATAATGATGCTCTTTTTTATTTGTTTTTTGATCATTGGCTATTATCGAGAGGGATGGTGCTCGTGGATAATTTATCTGTTCCCCAAGCAATCTTTTGGCGCCTAAAACACAATTCTCGTTACTGCTTTTTTTTTCTTCTTCCGGGGTTAATATTAATAGTTTGCGTGTGTTTAATCTGGAGAGCGGATTTACAACAATGAATATTGGAACGCTTACTCGAAGGTTGGATTCTTTGATCCATTTGCATATATCTTCGCCATATTGATTATTTCACAAGCAGACGATACTTTTAGAGAACTGTTTATTGCGCATGCGTGTGCCTTGATGAATATATCGAATGAATATACTCTGTTTATCTTTACTCTACTTGACTTTTTGTCGTACTTGAAGAGTTATTTAATTAAATCAAATATTAGAGAATTTATTATGTGAAGCAGATTTTCGGTGAATTACGTAAAATGGCATGTTTTTTTTCTATTCGATAAGTACACTCGCCATTCTTATACAAACCAATAAATACCTTTAATTCGTAATTAGGGTGCAGGGCCTCCAGGGTTCTGCGTATTTTCTTATCCCCCCTCCTCTATCTTCCCCCAATAAACACACAAGTTAGTTATTAAAAAAACGAGTTAATTTAGGAAAACTTCGGTGTATCTTTTCAAGGTTTTATTGAATAGACCTTATGTATGAGGTTGTCCCAAAAGTTCGTGTTTTTCTTAAAACGTTGGTTTTATTATTACTTGGTGAATGATATTATCACGGCGAATACAAAATAATACATAATACAATTACTTTATACTTAATACAAAGACATTATACATAACGGCGAATAATATTGGTATTTCAATTTTTTTTTTGCAAGTGTTTACGAACTTTTGGGACAACCTTGTAACCTAAACACCAATTTTCTGTATAAAGAGCGAAGTGAACGGGTTGATATTCTAAATACAATTTTTTGGATGTATCATATACTCTGCGCCCTTTTTAACCGACACTTTCTGTCATGGTTTCTATACCTTTGGTTTCTCCTTCTAGATCCACTAGATGGCGCTCTGCCGTCTAAAAAGCACATATGCTCGTGGTCAGGATATGCCTTCTTTGTTTTCCACTAGATGGCGCTCTGCCGTCTAAAAAGCACATATGCTCGTGGTCAGGATATGTCTTCTTTGTTTTCCACTAGATGGCCCTCTGCCGTCTAAAAAGCACATATGCTCGTGGTCAGGATATGACTTCTTTGTTTTCCACTAGATGGCCCTCTGCCGTCTAAAAAGCACATATGCTCGTGGTCAGGATATGCCTTCTTTGTTTTCCACTAGATGGCGCTCTGCCGTCTAAAAAGCACATATGCTCGTGGTCAGGATATGCTTTCTTTGTTTTCCACTAGATGGCGCTCTGCCGTCTAAAAAGCACATATGCTCGTGGTCAGGATATGCCTTCTTTGTTTTCCACTAGATGGCGCTCTGCCGTCTAAAAAGCACATATGCTCGTGGTCAGGATATGCCTCCTTTGTTTTCCACTAGATGGCGCTCTGCCGTCTAAAAAGCATATATGCTCGTGGTCAGGATATGCCTTCTTTGTTCTCCACTAGATGGCGCTCTGCCGTCTGAAAAGCACATATGCTCGTGGTCAGGATATGCCTTCTTTGTTTCCCACTAGATGGCGCTCTGCCGTCTAAAAAGCACATATGCTCGTGGTCAGGATATGCTTTCTTTGTTTTCCACTAGATGGCGCTCTGCCGTCTAAAAAGCACATATGCTCGTGGTCAGGATATGCCTTCTTTGTTTTCCACTAGATGGCGCTCTGCCGTCTAAAAAGCACATATGCTCGTGGTCAGGATATGCCTCCTTTGTTTTCCACTAGATGGCGCTCTGCCGTCTAAAAAGCATATATGCTCGTGGTCAGGATATGCCTTCTTTGTTCTCCACTAGATGGCGCTCTGCCGTCTGAAAAGCACATATGCTCGTGGTCAGGATATGCCTTCTTTGTTTTCCACTAGATGGCGCTCTGCCGTCTAAAAAGCACATATGCTCGTGGTCAGGATATGCCTCCTTTGTTTTCCACTAGATGGCGCTCTGCCGTCTAAAAAGCATATATGCTCGTGGTCAGGATATGCCTTCTTTGTTCTCCACTAGATGGCGCTCTGCCGTCTGAAAAGCACATATGCTTGTGGTCAGGATATGCCTTCTTTGTTTTTAATATTGCCACGTGTAAATTTAGGAAATACAAACTTCAGGAGGACACAGCAATTTATTTAAGGCAAGAACAAACTATGAATAGACGATATAAACTATGATAAACAAAATCTAAGCAAAGAGGGAAGTTTACAGAGTAGCAAAATATAAACATAAAAAATCATACTCTGTTAATAAAATAATAAATACTTTATTACAATATCAACACCTGACCTTTTTATTTTTACTAATATATTTAGAGTTCCTTGCGGCTCTGATCCCTTGTCGATCATCTCTTCAGAGCTATTTCTATCTAGGTCTACGTTCCAAGAGATATGTGCAAGTAACATGCGTTAGACATAAGAATACATACTCTAAAGAATATCATCGAAAACTAAAAAAAAATAGTATTTACAATAAATTAAAAACAATATGAGAAATTTAGTAGTAAGAAATATAAGCGCAGAAAACATGATTCAGCAAAAAATTGGGTTGGCAAAATATCAGGGAACAGGTTAAATCAATGTTTAGTTGATTTCTGTTCCACTAGATGGCGCTCTGCCATCTAAAAATCGCATGTGCTCCTGGTCAGGATATGCCTTCATTATTTTTAATATCAACACCTGACCCTTTTATTAACCGCTGGGAGGGTTTACAACTGATGAGCCAGTCCCTCCCATTAATTTTCCATTCCAGTAAGGGCAGTAGAAATTGTTTAATTTTTAAAAGAATCATACGCGTCTATAATAGTTTAAAATTTTTATAACAGATGGCGCCTTAATGCACCACAATGAACAAAGTGGATATTTGGCATCACTCTAGTAAAATTATATGTAAATATGGAAGTAGTATAAAAAAGATACAAACAGCAATAATTTAGACGATGTTATAACTCGACTTTTACTGAGGTATTTTAGCGAAACAAGGAAATTTCCGTGGAGGGCTTTCTGAGCGGAATTAAGACATCGGCAAGGAACGGTCAGACATCAATCTCTAGTGATTAACGCTGTGTAGAACATTCGCAGCACGTCACTGAATCCGTGGAAGAGAGAGCTAAAATAATCATAGAAGTAAGAAAATAGCATTCTATCCAATTGATTGCTTTGTGTTTTTAATTTCATTTTGTGATAAATCTATATACGTATTTTATTGTATAATTAAATTAATGGTTATCTATTGATATTCTTCTCACTAACCCTCTTTATTTATTAATATTTAATTTTAATTTAATAAAAATATAATTTATTACATGAATCTAGGTTGTATGTTACACGCCTTTGTTTACCTATAAGCTTGATGAAGCACGGCCGCGCTTTAAAATTAGTCATTTTACATAAAAATAAATTGAAATCTTTGCAAATATTTTCATTTATTTTATTAGGAAGATTTATATGCACAAATATATCACCCATATATTTATTATCTAGGTGAATTTACATTCATAGACAAAACTTAAAGGGAAAGTATTTGATGTTGCCTTGGCAATTTTGTTCACACTTTGTTATCTCGTGTGTTTTCAATGAAACCCACTGTGTAATAAATATCTTTTAGAGTTATTGTATAAATCACGATATGCATGCTAAAAGGTACAAATTCCTAAAGTTTTGTCTATGTGTGTATATATTTATGTCGTATTTTATAAGTTGTATATATAATAAGTATGGCGCTCTGCCATCTAAAAAGCACATGTGCTCGTGGTCAGGAGAAATGCCTTCTTTATTTTTAATATAATATTGTACATTGAATCCTCCCGTTGTGTAAATAAAAAAAATGAGTCAAATAAAAGTACCACCGGAAAAGAAGTACGGCACCCAGAAATATATACCAGGTCGTTGATATTGTCCAAGCAACTAGGGCAGGATTTAAATATATATCGGCCATGCCAGGAAAGGCCTACATCACACTCTGTCAGAGAAAGGGTTAAAAATATGTAATTATGAAGAAATAAAATTGAGAATTATCCAAAGATAGATTTGAAATCCTAGAAAAAATACACTCATGGACAAAACTTAGGGAAGTTGTATCATCTAGCGTATATCGGGAATCAGAGAATAACTCTCAAAGATATTACAGTGACCTTTATTGAAGACACACGAGATAGCCAACCTCTGTCTCCTAAAAAAAAACAGACGACCGGGGAAATCAAAGACTATTCACTTCCTTAAGTTTTGTCCATGAGTGTATATAGCATCGTGTTTTATTCAAAGTAATATAAGCTGAAGGCCTTTGATTGTTCAATATTATATGAAATCGTTTACAACTTGTGGTTTCATTGATTTAGAAAGTTTATTAAGAAAGTTGTTATACCTTGTATGTTAATTTAAGTACGAAATATAACATTTTGATGTACGAATACATCTTTATATATTCTCTAAAATTTTTATAGCAAAACCTAAATCTTAAAAATATAATTATTATATTTATTGGTGGATTAAATGTTATTTTAAAATATTTAACGTTCATTTAAATTCTTTTATGTATAACACAAATAATTTATATAACAAAATATTCAGATAGAAGAGAGAATTAAAAAACTAGTACTTTAAAATTTGTTGCCTTGTTGCTTGACCAAAGAACAACTTCCCGTAGGTACAAAGAATCTTTAGCACTTTATTTAAGCCTAATCAATAAAATTATTTCATAAGAATGTAAAAGAAAACAACGAAATAAAACAGCAGTCACAAACTCACCAACTGTAGCACAGTGAAGGAAAACAGGAACAGAACAGAAGACAGAATTTGTTAGAACCTTTTAGAATCTTCCACGAAGTACACCGGCTTTGGCGGTAAGCAGCAGCCCGACCTGTTGAGACAGCAGCTCGCGTTTGCTTGGAGTACATCACTTAGCTACGTTTTTCTAATCTTCAGCATTAGTTCCTCATCCCTATATATCCATGAGTAGATCTTCCCAGAACTCTCAATGTCATTCAGCCAATCAGAACACAGCCATCACTAAATTTTGCATAATCAATTTAAATTGTGCAATCAGTTCTCTGAGAAATTGTTCTACATTATTCTATAACGCTTTAAAAACATTCCATTTTGGAATGCGCTTCTATTCCACGTAACAATATTAACTCACCTTTTCACAATTTATAAATTTAAATACAAGATTGTCCCAAAAGTTTGTAAACCCATCCAAAAAATTGAAATACCAATATTATTCGCCATAATATTATTCTTGGTTATGTATGATGTCTTTATATTATGTATAAATTAATTGTAATATGTATTATTATGTATTCGCCGTAATAATATTATTCGCCGATTAATAAGAAAAACAACGTTTTAAGAAAAACCCAAATTTTGGGACAACCTGATATATAGTATAATGTGGATACAAGTGGCAAGATGAAACAAAGGAATAGATCAGAAGGACATCAAAATGAAAACACGATGAACTGAAACATAGGGACAAGATTGTAATGAAAACTTCTCAATTAAATATTATTATTAAAATAATAGTCCTACAATGAATCAAATAATGCAATAGGTTTCTGGATATGAGTTTCTTTTCATTTTATTAATGTAATCTAAAGCTTTCAGCCATTTCTGCCCTTCTACAGGAGTATATAAAAACGAATAAACGCCGTTGAGATGTTAACTGTTTATATACACATTTAAATATGAGGATAGAGTTTGCAAAATCTATTTTAATATTTAAATGTATATATAATTTGGTTAGCATCTCAACGCCGTTTATATGTTTTTATATCTTCTCTTTCTTCTTTCTTATCTCCACTCAATCATATTAGAGTATCAAGCTTTGACAACCATCATGTCTGGGTAAACTAGAATGCATATGCCTTTGTCATTAAGACTGGGAGCACTACTCAGTGGTAGGCCGACTTAGCTCCGAAAGAAATGGCCATCTCTGACATGAGGAACAGACACCATGTGCAGACGCTCCTAACATGGAGTACAAACGCTGCTCATCCGCTGCTATTCCTGGATTAGGAGCCCTTACAGGGTACTATCAGCCGGGCCAGCTGAGCCCAGGTTTTTTACCGAACTTGTTACTGCTCCCCCTTCTTTTTTATATACTCCTGTAGAAGATTGGAAATGCCTGAAAGCTCGAGACTGCTTTAATAAAATGAAAAGAAACACATCTCCAGAAACCTATTGCATTATTTGATCAATAGGTGCCTGGAGATTTAAATCAAATAATATTCCAACCATGAGAATATAACCAATATGGCCTTATACAGGAACTAAACGGTAAAATGGAAATGAAAGGTATTACAACACCCTATATAAACGTTAATTTCAGTATATAATAAAGATAGAAACTTTATAATGAAGTAACAATCACAAAAACGTGTTAAATATTAATACAAGGAAATTTATTCAAAAGAATATCAGAGAAATCTTGTGTGCGGTTTGACATATATCCATTTTAAAACCTTTAGCACTTTAGAGAGTGGGTTCTTTATATCTTATTAAACCTTTTAACTATCTTCAATTGGATCTCTCCTTTCAGAATTGGAGCTGATCTTCAACAAATATTCCTTTTATCTATGTCACAATCTCTCTGTTGTATACCCGTGTATATATAAAATATAATAGTTATATTTAATACAGTCTTTTTTATAGAAAATGAAACACAAGTATATTTCGGGAAGAAGAGATTTTTTTTTAAAAGCTCTTTTCCCCGACTTGTGTTTCTCATTCTATAGGTATAGGGAGATTGTTTTATTTCTACGTTTTATTTGCTTCTTCTCTCTTTTATCTTCATATTTATCATTTTTCAAACTTATATATATTTATTTTTGTGTATTTAACCTTATATTATCTTATATAAACGATTTAATAAGGAATTTTCATTCTTTCTCTTTATGTAAACCGTGTGTGTGTGTATTCCTGGTATATAAACTCATTGACAAAACTTAAGGATGTTTTACCTTTTAACATGTATATTTATCAATATTTATTAGTATATTTTTTATATTTTACACTTTTTCAGACAAAGTTTGAATTACATATATGAGATATCCGACGTTATATAAGCAAAAAAAGAATGGTTTATGGTTTTGTCCATGTGTGTATTTTAATGCCATCTTTCATAAAACTTTATGTAAAAGGCAGTTCCTTCTTATAGATGGCCTAGAGTTGTCACTTGTTTTCAATTTTCCAAATTTCAAAATTATAACAGCATCAATTATATATTAGCTGTCGCGTATAATGAATGAGCTCAAGAGGAATAGATTTTGTTTCTATTGGGGAATTTATGAGGTTTAAGAATGGTTTTAAAATATGAATTAAATTTCCCCTATTAATCTGAAAACAACAAAAAGATAAGATAGATCAATATTCTATGCATTAATTTTGCTACTTCCATTCGATAAAAGTTAACAAATACAAAAATGATTTAGAGTACTATTGAATGCACTTGAAGCTTTTCAAATATCATTCACACACACACACATTTTACGCTACCTTATAATTGTTCATTTAATAATAGATTATCAAGATTGGAGTAGATTCAAGCATATTTGTAGAACATTCCCGCCGACCAAAGTCCAACAAGGATGGTGGAAAAAAGTTGTAGCAACATAGTTCACATGGTGAGCCTTGAGAATGCTCTCTAAATTCTGATGTGGTGTTACTTATTTACATAGTGTGGCTACCCAGAGCTGGAATGCCCCAGGGTAGGCCGGTGGAATATATTCTTCCAGCCGCCGGGGTAGCCGAGCCGTTCCCATAGTGGCTGTCCCGTTAATTATTCACAACTTTACACTTCTAGCGTGACTTGGTAATGGCGGCAGTGTGCCGGCATATACGTTATATATATACAACATATGCAAATTTTATGAGAAATTTACACACGGGCTCATTCTTTATCTTTGCAATTAATATATATACTGGGGCTGAAACAAATAGTTGTGCATACGGATTTTATATCTTATTGATGAAGTAATATTAGAAGCTTGGGAAATAGTATTGGTGCGGGAGTATTGTGGAACGAGTATTTTGTATTAATTTGAATAACAGAATCAAGGTTTTAGCGGACGCCATGAAATAAAAAAAAAAACGACAATAAAAATATGTCATAATTTGTATAATACCCAAAATGTATAATTTATTTTACCATAATTATTATGGTAAATCGTAATTACAAATTCATCCATGTATAAATCTCTACAAAATAAATCTAGGAGCCAACGCGCGCGGGCGAATGCTACGTCACCGCCGCGTGCGCGCGCGCTCACGAACATGTGGAACATGTTCTTTTTTCGAAGCATACATGCACAACAGTCGCGCCCTACCATTCGACCACGACGGATACGACATCCTTGGGGCAGTGGCCACCCAGACCTTTCGGTCCTTAAACCGGCATGCGTTAGCATACCCATTGCTGCATTCTAGGTCACCTAACCAAAAGGAATGATGCATTCTCCATGTACCGAGCGGCCATTTTTTGGCCTCTCTCGCCCGCCATTATGGTCTGGCTCCATGGGGTCGACCAAACAAACCCACAGGCTTCTCCGAGAGTTCATGGCAAGGTTGATGACCGAGCCCTCCCGTTCGGACTTAGTTAAACCCGTCCTACGCTCCAATAGGACTCCCCCACCTTTGGCCCTCGAACCCTTTGTTCACAGTACTCCCTGAATCTACCGACGAATCAAGGACCTCTGAGGTTCTGAGGTTTACGCAGAGAACCGACGCGAAGGCGGGAGGATGTTACTACTGTGTGCACCCCTTGGTTTTTCATGCGCGCACTGCAAGGACGCTCCCAATGGCGCACACACAGAGCGAAGACCCAAGAGTTTCAAGACACGTGCGCCTCGCGCCAGCCAACCAGGGGAGATCGCTAGCTTACAGCTTTACTGGCGATCATCCAGTGGCACCACGACGCAAGGACGAACACGCAGAGTCGCCTCTCAACTCCCCTAACCTCAAGGGTGAGTGAGGGGTGGGCGTTCTTCTTTCCCCCACCGACGGAAACGACAGATAGGAAATTCGGCAAAGCCAGGGACGATATAGGCTCAAAGTGGCCCTTGCGTCCCCTGTAGTTCGCTGAAATCTAGATCCACACACAGCCAGAAGGAATGATGCATTCTCCATGCACCGAGCGGCCATTGGTAGGCCCCTCGCGCCCGCCATTATGGTCTGGCTCTCTGGGGTTGACCACTCACCCACAGGCGTCATCGAGAGTCACTGGCAAGGTTGCTGACCGAGCCCTCTCGTCGGACTTAGAAGAACCCGTCCTACGCTCCAATAGGACTCCCCCCCCTTTAGCCCTCGAACCCTTAGTTCCCAGTACTCCCTGAATCTGCCGTCGAATCAAGGACCTCTGAGGTTCTGAGGTTGACGCGGGGAAACCGACGCGGAGGCGGGGGGGGTGGTACTACTGTGTGCACCCCTTGGTTTTTCAACACCAGGCCTAGCCCTGGTGCAATTTTCGCGCACGGCAAGGGCGCTCCCAATGACGCACACACAGAGCGAAGACCCAAGAGTTTCAAGACACGTGTGCCTCGCCCAGACAACCAAGGAAAGACGGCCAGCTTACAGCTTCACTGGACGTCAGTCAGTGGCACCCCTACGGAGGACAACACGCAGAGACGCCTCAACACTCACTCCCCTCTAGAGTGATTGTAGAGGGCGGGAAAAACTTCTTCCCCGCGACGGAAACGACATATATATATAGAGAGGATTATTAGGCCGTTTGGTCAAATATACCCCGTCTTAGAAGAAACCACCCAACAGCGACTTCACACCCCGCCGTAGAAGAAACCAACCTTCAGCGACGTCACACCCCGCCGTAAAAGAAACCACCCTACAGCGACTTCACACCCCGCCGTGAAAGAAACCAAACTTCAGCAACGTTACACCCCGCCGTAGAAGAGACCAACCTACAGCGACGTTACACCCCGCCGTAGAAGAGACCAACCTACAGCGACGTCACACCCCGTCGTATAAGAAACCACCCAACAGCGACGTTACACCCAGCCGTAGAAGAAACCAACCTACAGCGACGTCACACCCCGCCGTAAAAGAAACCACCCTACAGCGACGTTACACCCCGCAGTAGAAGAAACCACCAAACAGCGACGTCACACCCCGCCGTAGAAGAAACCACCCAACAGCGACGTCACACCCCACCGTAGGAGAAACCACCCAACAGCGACGTTACACCCCGCCGTAGAAGAAACCAACCTTCAGCTACGTTACACCCCGCCGTAAAAGAGACCAACCTACAGCAACGTTACACCCTGCCGTAAAAGAGATCAACCTTCAGGAACGTCACACCCCGCCGTAGAAGAAACCACCCAACAGCGACGTCACCCCCCGCCGTAGAAGAAACCACCCAACAGCGACGTTACACCCCGCCGTAGAAGAGAACAACCAACAGCGACGTTACACCCCGCCGTAGAAGAGAACAACCTACAGCGACGTTACACCCCGCCGTAGAAAAGAACAACCTACAGCGACGTTACACCCCGCAGTAGAAGAAATCAACCTAAGGAACGTCACACCCCGCCGTAGAAGAAACCACCCAACAGCGACGTTACACCCCGCCGTAGAATAGAACAACCTACAGCGACGTCACACCCCGCCGTAAAAGAGACCAACCTACAGCAACGTTACACCCTACCGTAAAAGAGATCAACCTTCAGGAACGTCACACCCCCGCCGTAGAAGAAACCACCCAACAGCGACGTCACCCCCCGCCGTAGAAGAAACCACCCAACAGCGACGTTACACCCCGCCGTAAAAGAGACCAACCTACAGCAACGTTACACCCTGCCGAAAAAGAGATCAACCTTCAGGAACGTCACACCCCGCCGTAGAAGAAACCACCCAACAGCGACGTCACCCCCCGCCGTAGAAGAAACCACCCAACAGCGACGTTACACCCCGCCGTAGAAGAGAACAACCTACAGCGACGTTACACCCCGCCGTAGAAAAGAACAACCTACAGCGACGTTACACCCCGCAGTAGAAGAAACCAACCTTCAGGAACGTCACACCCCGCCGTAGAAGAAACCACCCAACAGCGACGTCACCCCCCGCCGTAGAAGAAACCACCCAACAGCGACGTTACACCCCGCCGTAGAAGAGAACAACCTACAGCGACGTTACACCCCGCCGTAGAAGAGAACAACCAACAGCGACGTCACACCCCGCCGTAGAAGAAACCACCCAACAGCGACGTTACACCCCGCCGTAGAAAAGAACAACCTACAGCGACGTCACACCCCGCCGTAGAAGAGAACAACCAACAGCGACGTCACACCCCGCCGTAGAAGAAACCATCCAACAGCGACGTCACACCCCGCCGTAGAAGAAACTACCCAACAGCGACGTCACACCCCGCCGTAGAAGAGAACAACCTACAGCGACGTTACACCCCGCCGTAGAAAAGAACAACCTACAGCGACGTTACACCCCGCAGTAGAAGAAACCAACCTAAGGAACGTCACACCCCGCCGTAGAAGAAACCACCCAACAGCGACGTTACACCCCGCCGTAGAAGAGAACAACCTACAGCGACGTTACACCCCGCCGTAGAAGAGAACAACCAACAGCGACGTCACACCCCGCCGTAGAAGAAACCACCCAACAGCGACGTTACACCCCGCCGTAGAAGAGAACAACCTACAGCGACGTTACACCCCGCCGTAGAAGAGAACAACCAACAGCGACGTCACACCCCGCCGTAGAAGAAACCACCCAACAGCGACGTTACACCCCGCCGTAGAAGAGAACAACCAACAGCGACGTCACACCCCGCCGTAGAAGAAACCACCCAACAGCGACGTTACACCCCGCCGTAGAAGAGAACAACCTACAGCGACGTTACACCCCGCCGTAGAAGAGAACAACCAACAGCGACGTCACACCCCGCCGTAGAAGAAACCACCCAACAGCGACGTTACACCCCGCCGTAGAAGAGAACAACCAACAGCGACGTCACACCCCGCCGTAGAAGAAACCACCCAACAGCGACGTTACACCCCGCCGTAGAAGAGAACAACCTACAGCGACGTTACACCCCGCCGTAGAAGAGAACAACCAACAGCGACGTCACACCCCGCCGTAGAAGAAACCACCCAACAGCGACGTTACACCCCGCCGTAGAAAAGAACAACCTACAGCGACGTCACACCCCGCCGTAGAAGAAACCACACAACAGCGACTTCACACCCCGTAGCAGAAACCAACCTACCACGACGTAAAAGAAACCAACCTACCACGACGTAGAAAAGACCAACCTACCACTACGTAGAAGAAACCAACCTACCACGACGTAAAAGAAAACAACCTACCACGACGTAAAAGAAAACAACCTACCACGACGTAGAAAAAACCAAATTACCACGACGTAGAAGAAACCAACTTGCCACGACGTAGAAAAAACCAAATTACCACGACCTAAAAGAAACCAACCTACCACGACGTAAAAGAAACCAACCTACCACGACGTAAAAGAAAACAACCTACCACGACGTAAAAGAAAACAACCTACCACGAAGTAGAAAAAACAAATTACCACGACGTAGAAGAAACCAACTTGCCACGACGTAGAAGAAACCAACCTACCACTACGTAGAAGAAACCAACCTACCACGACTTAGAAGAAACCAACCTACCACGACTTAGAAGAAACCAACCTACCTACACACGACGTCACACCTCGTATTTATATTACCCTATTAATATTCATCGAATCTTATTACAAACCAAATTACTCACCGCCCGCCGCTCAAAACTCCATTACCTGCGGTTCCATTACAATTGGAATTAAGGATTTAAATATTTTGTCTTCGACTGCTCCAATCCTGTCGTTCCATTTCTTGTTCTGCCCCGCGGGACACCGCGACACTGTCCCATTCCATCAATTACAACGAACCATTGCACCTTTCTGAAGGTCCCCTACTTCCAATGTAGTAGGTTAAAGACTACGACAACTTGCATTTTAATATCGTTTAGACAAGAACATTTTTTCGACATGACTTCCAGCTTTCTTGATCTTTGCTTGTTCTAGCATAACCCAAACGCTTCATGACCCCAGAGCACCTTGACTGCTTGTTTCTGTTTGGGAATTTGACATCTAAATAGCTATCAAGAGGCGTTCCATGCGCAATGGACTAGTATATTACTGATTAACCGAGAGATGTTCTCTGTAATTGACGTTTTAAGGAATTACAGCTTCATGTTATGAGATGCTACATTTATTTATAACCTGGTTTTGAAGTTATATTCAATATATTGTATCTATGTAATAGGTTTTTGATATATCTTTCTTTTTATATATAAAAGTGAATGTCTGTTGTCTGTTTTGCGATAAACTCAGAAACTACTGAACCAATTGGTATCAAATTTTGCATGTCGCTTTTTATAAACCTGAGGAAAAATCGGCTACCCTTTGATTAGTATTTTTGGAAATTTATTTTTTTCATTTGTGGAATTTTTTTTACGCGGAGTAAATATGAGGCGAAGTAACAACACCAGGCCAATTAAGCGACCACTGAGCGTTCTGCATTATTTTTTTCAAGTTGCTTGAGTACCTTTTTTGAAATATCTTTCTATACGAGTGCTACTTTTTTTACAAAAGTGTTGAGTATTGAGAAAGAAATTTATAATACTAAGTTTTGGTAAATGCACACTATGCAATTTTTTTTAAAACTTTACAAAATTAGCGTTACTGTATGTAAATAATGGCTTCCGTATTTTTATTAATTTTTGTTTTGGCCCTTGTCTTTTTTTATCTCTTTTTGAAAAAAAAATCGTTTAAAATGCAGTCGCAGTCATTAGCAAACACATATATTTGCCTAATTTCCATATGCTCTTTTATTTTTTACAGAAAAATATTTACATGCCAGAATTTTGGATTATTTTTTTTTATAAACCCTATTTTTTCTTATTCTTACTGAAAAGATGGGCATAGTACTCAAGATCCATCGCTGTCACTCACTCAACTGAGGCAATTTTAAAGGTTAATGCGTTGGGGCGGGTATCGGGGGTTGGGTGGAAAAGCTGTCATCTATATTTAAACTATGTTGATTTTGAAACAACTAAATGGATTGCAAAAAATAATTAAATCAAATACCTAAGCACTAATATAATACAATTTGTGTTATCACACACACTTTTTGTCTGTGGTTTATGTGTTATCTCTGTATTGCTATTCTATGGCACTTCTACTATTGATCATTAATGTACATTCAGTATGAAGGAAATTGCACTCAGGGGAATTCTCGGGTGAAGCCTAGGTCATTCGCCTAGTACAGTGTCGGGCAACCTTTTTCGAGTTGCGGCGCACTAAGCTTAATTTCTTTTTTTCGCGGCGCACCTGTGGTTATCACTATAAATTTTCTCGTAGGTAATTAAAATACAACAATAAATACTAGTAAAAATTTAAACATATATATCACATTTTATTAATTTTCAATATTAAATTAACATAATCAATGCGAGCATTGCGATTGTTTTTGAGAGCATATCAAATCAATACGGGGATCTACTTGTGAAAGACAAACGCGCATCTCTTCATCTATCATTTGAAGTCTTTCGCGCTTCTTAGACTTCATTTCTGTGAGTGTTGAAAAACCTTGCTCACACAGGTAGGAACTTCCAAATGGCAACAATGATTCGATGGCCGCATTACTAAGTTTAGGAAATTTGGATTTTAAGCACAACCAAAACTCAGATAGCTCCTTTTCAGTGAATAGTCTTTTGAAAACTAAATCGTTTTTTTAAATCAATTAAGTTTTCTTGCATTTCTTCTTCCAGATGTTGAATTTCACAGTGCATAAATGGGTTAACTACCCATTCCATCTTTTCAAAGTCCAAGTTAGGAAAATATTTATCAAAAGAAGCGGATAGTAATGTCAAAGTTTCTTCGACTTCTTTTTTGATAATAGATTTTAATGGATTCTCTTGAACCATCGGAAAAGATGCAAAGTTTTCTTTAGCAATGTTTAAATTCCATAAACTGAGTTTTCCTTAAACGCTTTCAACTTGGTGGAGATAGTGATAATGTTCTCCTGAGCACCTTGCAAATTTAAATTAAGGCTGTTTAATTTGTCGAAAATATCACCCAAAAATGAAACTCGTAACCACCAAACATCACTCATCATGGAAGGAAAATTAATCTCTTCGTTATCAATGAATGCCATTATTTCATTTTTCATTGAAATAAATCGATTTAAAACTTTGCCTTTCGACAACCATCTGACTTCAGTATGAAACAATAAATTTTTATAATCGGAATCCATTGCTTCACAAAATGTTGAAAAAATTCTCGATCGAAGAGCATTTGATTTGATGTAATTGACTACTTTGACAACTTCATCTAGAGTTGTGACAAGGATGGGAGGAACCGACTTTGACACTAACATTTCTCTATGAATCATACAGTGAACAAATTTGATATTTGGATTTTTTTTTATGACATGTGCTATCAATCCCTTTCTTGAACCTTTCATAGCTGGAGCTCCATCCGTACAGACGCTAACACAATTTTCCCATCTCAAGTTATACTTCATAACATTTTCATCAACTAATTCAAAAATGTCCGCACCAGTCGTTCTTTGTTTTAATTCTTTACAAAAAAAGTAATTATTCACAATTTTTCCTGTATCGACGAACCTCAAAAATGCCAGCAATTGAGCTTTATTACTAATATCTGTGGTTTCATCAAGCCCATTTTGTTGATGAATCATTAAAAGATTGTTTTATTTGCAACTCAATATCTTCTGACATATCTTCAATTCTTCTCGCAATAGTTTTTGATGATAGTGGAATTTTCGTAACCTTCTCCATAGCATCATTCGTTAACATACATCCAGCCACAATTTTTAAAGCAGGCAAGATAATTTCCTCTGCTTCCGCGTGAGCTTTCTTCTTTCGAGCGATGAGTTGAGCTATCATGTAACTAGCTGTTTGAGCTTCATCTGAGGTGGTCATAAATTTCTTGAATTTTTTTGATTGCTTTTGAAAACTTGATCGTATATTTTCAAAGTAGCTTATTGGATTGTTCATCTGCTCCTGATGATTTGTCTCAATATGTCGAAGTAGTTTACTTGGCACCATTGTTTCGTTGCTGAGGGTTTTTTGGCAAATTAAGCAAAACGGCAGTTATGTACGTCAAGATTATGTACATACGTTATATTTTATTTATTTAAGTAACCCAGGTTCCTGGAGCGTACAGAAGTCGCCAACTACCCGTCATACGTTATATGAAGTCTAAAATTATGCAAACTGTTGTAATTATAATACCAAAATAAGTTTTATATAAAATTAAATTTGCTTTTTTTTAATTTCATTTTTTATATGAAAATTTTTGAAAAAAATTATTAAAATTGAATAAAAATTATAAAAAATATTTTTTGAAACATTATTTTTAAATTTAACCAAAAGTTCTAAATACCTACAAAAATGTTCGCGGCACACCTAGAATTCTTCGCGGCACACCAGTGTGCCACGGCACACCGGTTGCCCGACACTGGTCTAGTATATACATATATATTATCCCTAGTACACACGGTACAGGCCATGATAATCATGATGGGTGAAGTTCGCGACTGCTTTTACTGTAAGTACGCCATATGTCTACACATGTGAAAAGCAGTTCCACTTTGCACTTAAATATCAGCCAGATCTCCGTTTGGTTACATGCACTCGCTGGTGGGTTGGATTTTTGCCAGAATCTGCGGATATTGGAGCATACACACAATATTACAATATAGATGTCACTATATGTTCAGTATGGTATCTTATGTTTTTATTTCACTGTGTTTATTGTTTGACATTTATGTTGCTGAACTGTGCCATATCAACCCTGCCAATTACTTCTCTATAACGAATTTCACATTGAGGAAAACATATTGATAGATTTAGTTGGTCCGAAGTTTGAAATAAACCAGTAAGAGCATGTTGCAACCAAACTCTACGCTACTATGTAAATTAATAATCGAATTGCTTTCTACAGTACATGTAGAAACATCTTTTGAACTTTATAGACATCCGCACTCCTCGAATATTCAATAATTCCTTACCTGTACACCTATCCCCCGATTTACACGGTAGAAACGTTTCTGAGAAAAACGTGTAAATCGGGGGATAGGTGTACACAGAAAAAAAAATAAAATGCATTGACAGGTTAAAATATGTAGTCAGCACATAAGCTCGGGATTCCTCGTGAGATGTGTACACAGCGCATGTGTTCAATCACAGTAGCATTTAGTATAGGGCGATAAAAAAAACTTATTTGGAAAACCGTGTAAAAGCGAAAACGTATAAAATAAGTACCGTGTAAATCGGGGGATAGGTGTATTTCATTTTATTTATTTATTATCAAATAAGACGCGATATCCCCACATGATTGTGTCAAGAAACAACACTAAATTCAGAGACTATATTACATAAACAATTGAGTTTATTAAACATTATGAGTTTATTAAACAATCATAAGGTTTAAGTAGAGTTTAAAGAAGAAAAGAACGGAAAGTAAACTGATATCATGCTTGAATTTACAACCAACTAATGGAATAAAAACAAATAAATATATGTGGTAATTTAAACCACCAACATTATATTGTATAATACTTATAACAAGATTGTCATGTTGTATATAGAAACACATCTATAAATAGTTATAAGCATGATTGACATGTGTCATTGCATCACCGTATGTAATGTACTTTGTACAAACCGAGGATGAATAAATAAAACTATGTAATAGATTAAGGGCTGAGCTAAGCAAGAAATTGAGAAGAAGTCCAACAACCCTAAAGAGGAATTTGGCAGACCGTTTCCATCAGGTCCAAAGGGTGTAGAATATTGCTGACGCCCCACGCCCTTTGCACCCGCTCAAAGTCCATTCTCCCGCATACCTCCCCTCTCGGCAAAGATATATAAGACCTCTGCCCTAGCCGAAAATAGAGTCACTTCACCATCAGCGTGAGCCCTCGTCAGTTGTACCCCAGGTCCACTTCATCGACCATGTAGAACAGTAAAAACTCTTCTATCTCCATCCTGCTCTTAGCTCGACCTTTATCTGTTCACGGAACTTTCCTACTACTACTGTGTCTCTACGTTTTTTGTGTGTGGACATTCCCAAGCTTTCCACTCTGCCTCGACCACGACTGACTGTACTCTGTGAGAACTGTTAAAGGTCTTCCAAGGTGCAGAGAGGTACTGGAAAACTCTTCACGTCCTGACTATCCCTCTCGGTTACTACAGGTTTGCCCCTCTCGGTTACCACACCACAGAGAGAGACCCTTCGTTATCACAGCTATAGCGAGAGTCGACAGGATACCTCATCATATATACCTAGTTTGTCAATTACGGTTTTTTTAACCAAAAGAGAAAATCATAGATATATTTACAGAATTTTCTAAATTTAAAATATGAGTCCTTACTATTTATAAACGTAAAAATATCCTTGTATTCAATGTTTTCCCGCTTTCTGTAGTTCTGGAAGATTGAACATTCAATAAGCATCTTAGAATATTTAAAAATTCCATTATTTTTCCACCAACATGGTAACAACATAGTCAGAGCAAAACACGAGTAAAAACTTTTACTTTCGTCTTTATTCTTTCGTGTTTTTAAAATATAATGGTAATACCCGACGACGACACAAAGAAATCCCAAGTTACATGATGGCTGACCAAATGGAATTTCAGATCAACTTCATTAGTAAAAGTTGAAATCTCACTACAGCGGTGATAATTAAATAGGAAAATCATTGAATAAAAGATCAGATGTGTTATTAAATATTCCATTATATGGAAATTGAATAGTTCCTTTGTGTGTATGTGGAATCCTTATGTTTAAATCTCTCTCTTTCTGACTTCAATGTTTTCCTTACATTTCACGACATGTCAAACTTTCTACTCTCTTATACCATCAAATAAGACGCAGCCTCTAATTTTCTTCCATCTCTACATAGATTATATAAACCTTTGCACATGGTACCTTTATGAAAAGTGCAAAATTCAATCGTTACCATCTAGCTAAAGAGCCTTTAAAGAGACCATTACATCCGATAATACAAATTTTTAAACATTACAGTTTTTTCAAAATGTAAACAAAGACTGACCTACTTTGGGCACATAATGAGAGCAAATTGTTCAGAAAAAAAAATTGATGTTGGGGAAAGAAATTAAAGGAAGAGAATAAGACCTACAATGAAATGGCTGGAAGGGGTCAAGAAAGCTACCAGAAGGTCAATACGATGAGCTACGAGTGATAGACACTAAAGAGCTAGCTAAAGAGTCTTTAAAGAGACCATTGCAAACTTCTAATTATAGATGATGAATCAACGATATACTGATTCAAGTCTGGATTCCTCAATTTTAGAGTCAATATTGGGGATCGGTGGTAGGATGGTCTAAACCGTTTGTTTTCGGCCGCTACGATCCGGGTTCGATTCCCGCATTGGGCACTTTTTTTTCTGATAAAAAATGCTACATTGGCCCCCGATTCTTGCTACAGTCCAACCCCATCAGCGAGTGCAAGTAACCAAACGGGGCTTTGGAACATTTGTAAGTGCAAAGTCGAACTGCTTTTCACATGTGTAGACATGTGGTGCACTTACAGTAAAAGCAGTCGCCTACTACTACTCAGCATGATTATCTTGGCCTGTACCACGTGTACTAGGGATAAGCAAAAAAAAGCGTCAATATTAGGACAGTCCTAATATGCACTAACGGGCACAAAACAATAGCGTTGGACTCCATTGATTGTAGAGAGGATACCTAAGTAAATCTTTAGGACAACAAGGCTGTTGTGACATATTCCAATTTATCATTGTAGGAGGAACTAACAAGTGCGATAGCGAAAGACTCGAAGTTATTCTGCTATGAAAGACTCTTTTGCGAACTTTATGGCCCTAAACTCCATACGTCAAATTGAATCAAGAAATCATTAGAGCTTTTATGAAAAACACGAAGGAAAAGAAAGCCAATCATTATAGAGGAACCAATCACGATTTTGCATTTCATTCTTATGCAGTGATATGCGTATGATATGCGTAGCTACTCGTAATATTATTTGTATCGTTCCAAGTTCAGTAGCGTCGAACAAGCGTTGTAGAGGATGGATATATGCAAATATTCTTCTAGTCCTTATATATACATTCGCCATCGATTTACATATCACGGCACAGTTAAATATTCTTCATTTTATACATCAATCTCCAATTCCATGTAATTTTTACCATAAATAGTTGTCTCAGAAGATAGAAACAATGTGGAAGATGTTGTAAAGAAATATTTGTTTCGATATTCGAAAATATTAGGAATAGAACGTACAGAAAGAAGCACATTTCGATGAAATAGAAAGTCTGTAAAGTCTAGGAAGCAAATTGAAAACAAAGTTGGGATGTCGAAAAAAAGTTTGGTCACGAGTTCGAAAGTTCAACATGTGTCGAAGGTAGTCTCCAAATGTTCAACTATACTAAATCCGTGATTATTTTAGAGCTATAAAAATAGTGGTCATCTCTCCTGTCAGAATAGATGTATAAACTAGACGCGATCTATTCACCATCGTCGTAAACTAGCAGCCTCGGGTCGGTGACAAAGTCACTACACCAGCTTTGGGAAATTGAGAAGAGAAGTGTCCACCTGCAGACCATGGTTTCAAGCTAATGGCCCTCGTCAGTTTAGGGCGGGCTTTATTCCATGAGATCCACACGGGATCTAATGGAATCTTCACAATCTGACAAAGAAGCGTTCAATTGGAAAAGGGGCTAGATCCGGGGTTGGCAAATCTTTGAGTCGGAAGAGTCAAAAATCGCAATTTACAAAGTTTTTAAAGAGCCACAATTTATTTCTTGCCAACAATAAATAGCACTGGCATGAATAATGTTTGGAACTATATAAAGAGCTGCAGTTTTCATTTAAAAAGTGCCGCATGTGGCTCGCGAGCCGCAGTTTGCCGACCCCTGGGCTAGGCCAAATCTGAAGATTTCATTTGATCCCTTGTGGATCTAATAGAATAAAGCCCGCCCTGGATTGATGAGTGCTATCTCCCGGAGACTGGTGTTGTGGCTTTGTCGCTGACCTGAGACCGTTAGTTTGAACCGACGGTCAATAGATGGCCTCTAGTTTTGACGTCTATTTTGCGTCAAAGATAACCTTTATTTTTCTAGATCAATATTCCCCCTGCCAAAATTTCAAACTATAGAACCATTTTCCGTTCAAATTTTCTAATTCTGGGAAAAGGGAATGCTGTGTGGGCTGCTGTTCAAAGGAAGTAAAGAGAAGTATAGAGAACGTTTAATAGAGGTTTGGACGAAAAATGCATCCTGATGATATACCTATTGTAACAGCCATATTATATTTTCGATTGGGATGGCTTCTGCAGGAATGAGTAGGGAGGCCTTCGATTTTGCAGCAGGCGTTCGCTGCTGGGAGCAATTCTAGGGAGCAATAGTGGGGTGAAGAGCATTTGGGTGGACGTTCACGTGTTCTATGGGTAGTTATATGGTTATACAAATTATTTTAACAATCTATATTTATTTCTATAAATCTAATTCACAATTATTTAACAGAATAATCAGTAATGTATTAAAAATTGCATTTACACCAAATATATCAAATAGCTTGAAGGTGAAAAACCGTAATAGAGGTGTGCAAATAAAGAACATGGCTGTGGAGGAAAGGGTAGTCTTTAGAGGTGTGGAGAGAAAGAACATGGCCGTGGTAGAAGAACATGGCCGTGGTAGAAGAACAGGGCTGTGAAGGAAAGGCAGTCTATAAGGATGTGCAAAGGAAGAACAGGGCTGTAGAGGAAAGGGCAGTCTATAGAGGTGTGCAAAGGAAGAACAGGGCTGTGGAGGAAAGGGCAGTCTATAGAGGTGTGCAAAGGAAGAACAGGGCTGTGGAGGAAAGGGCAGTCTATAGAGGTGTGCAAAGGAAGAACAGGACTGTGAAGGAAAGGGCAGTCTATAGAGGTGTGCAAAGGAAGAACAGGGCTGTGGTAGAAGAGCAGGCCTATGGAGGTGTACAGAGAGAGGAAAGACAGGGCTGTGGCAGAAGAGCAGGCCTATGGAGGTGTGTAAATGAAGGACAGGGCTGTGTTAGAAGAGCAGGGCTGTGGCAGAAGAGCAGGCCTATGGAGGTGTGTAGAGGAAAGACAGGGCTGTGGTAGAAGAGCAGGCCTATGGAGGTGTGTAGAGGAAGGAGAGGGCTGTGGTAGAAGAACAGGTCTGTGGTAGAAGAGCAGGCCTATGGAGGTGTGTAGAGGAAAGAAAGGGCTGTGTTAGCAGAGCAGGCCTATGGAGGTGTGTAAATGAAGGACAGGGCTGTGTTAGAAGAGAAGGGCTGTGGCAGAAGAGCAGGCCTATGGAGGTGAACAGAGAGAGAAAGGACAGGGCTATGGTAGAAGAGAAGGCCTATGGAGGTGTGTAAATGAAGGAGAGGGCTGTGGTAGAAGAGCAGGCCTATGGAGGTGTGTAGAGGAAGGAGAGGGCTGTGGTAGAAGAACAGTTCTGTGGTAGAAGAGCAGGCCTATGGAGGTGTGTAGAGGAAAGACAGGGCTGTGGTAGAAGAGCAGGCCTATGGAGGTGTGTAGAGGAAGGAAAGGGCTCTGGTAGAAGAACAGGTCTGTGGTAGAAGAGCAGGCCTATGGAGGTGTGTAGAGGAAGGAGAGGGCTGTGGTAGAAGAACAGGTCTGTGGTAGAAGAGCAGGCCTATGGAGGTGTGTAGAGGAAAGACAGGGCTGTGGTAGAAGAGCAGGCCTATGGAGGTGTGTAGAGGAAGGAAAGGGCTCTGGTAGAAGAACAGGTCTGTGGTAGAAGAGCAGGCCTATGGAGGTGTGTAGAGGAAAGACAGGGCTGTGGTAGCAGAGCAGGCCTATGGAGGTGTGTAAATGAAGGACAGGGCTGTGGTAGAAGAACAGGGCTGTGGCAGAAGAGAAGGCCTATGGAGGTGTGTAAAGGAAAAGACAGGGCTGTGATAGAAGAGCAGGCCTATGGATATATACAAAGAAAGAACAGGCCTATAGAGGTGTACAGAGAGAGGAAGGACAGGGCCGTCTGTCTCCAGGCCGTCTGAGTCCCAATTAGCACACCAGCCCCCGGGGACGGGACCGGAGTATCGGGAAACAATTCCGTCGCTCTTTAATTTCCACCTTCCTGCCCCGGAATTGATTGTTTCGCCTCTAAATCTTGTCGGGGATCCTCTTGATGGTCCTCCGCTCTAATTGTCGCAGCGCTAACCCACCCTGGCTGGGTTCATGATGCACAAAACTCCCTACGAGGTTGAAAGAGAACATTTTTTTCTTTTCATTTCTCTTCACATATATGAGAAATTTTCCTTTTAGTTCTCTTCTTATTTTCATCAATATTCTTATAAACTTATCAGATGAAAATATTTATATCTAGATTACTTAAGGTCAATGCCTATACGAAATGCAGCAAAGTTAGATATATATTGAAAGACTTATATTAAAAAAAAAAATTAATAAAATCATTAAAATTTTCTAATATTTAAATTTTATTCAGATTTTCAAATGAACAGGATATATTATAAAATTGATCAATATTTTGAAAATAAAGCAATCAATAAATAGATCTATTGTTCTATAAAAGCATAAGGCGATTCTTCCCTGAAAAATACGCGTCAAAACTCCCAGAAAAAATTCCATTTATATTTTAGCCATAGATATGGCCCAGCCACTTTGCCAGTTAAACACCTCTTTGGCAGATTGTTAAGATTACATTTGGTCTCTCGTGGATCTCATGGAATAAAATTCGCAATAGGCAGACGAAGGCCATTAGCCCGAAACCATGGTCTCTAGATTGACGCTTCTCAGTTTGCCAAAGCTGGTGTTGTGGCTTTGTCACCGGTCAGAGGCCGCTAGGGTGCGGCGACGGTCAAAAGATGTTGTCTAATTTAGACGTTTAATTTGACAAGAGACAACCTTTGCTTCTATAAATCAATTTCCTCCCGGCAAAGTAGTTCCCATCAATATATATGTTATTATTAAAATATTATTCTATTTAAAATTATATTTTATAGATCCAAATACTCTGTTAAATCGACCGCCAGAGGTCATGCTTCCCCTATAAAACTCGTTGTAGTTCTTCCCCGATGGCCGGCTCAAAACTTTTGTACATTATGTAAATAATATTTTGTTTTCCTTATTTTACTCGCCTTAAGCCAGGCATTGCTTTTATCAAATTATGTTATTTTATATATTCCATAAGCTCAATTAATGCTCTTAACTAATTATAATTAATTAGATAACTAATTTTATTTAATTCTAACCACGACTGCATTGCCATAGTCCTCAACATGATCTAAAATCAAGCAGAAAATCTCATTCATCTTTATTTATAACATATATATATACTATAACTGGCAATATCCACACATCAGAAATTTTCAGTTGTCAGTAAGATATCTTTTATTCGATACTATTATAAACACGTATGATTATTTTTAAAATTAAACAATATATACTGTCCTTACTGCAATGGAAAAAATTATTGGAGGGCCTGGCTCATTAGTGGTGAACCCTCCCAGCGGTTTCGCCAGTTTAATCTACCATACCGTTGTTATATTGCATTTTTTCAATCTTCCTTTTATAGTGATACTGATGTTAGACTCTTGGAAAGCCAGGCCCTCCCATTAATTTCCCATTGCAGTAAGGGCAGTAGATATTGTTTAATTTAAAAAAAAAACATACGCGTCTATAATAGTTTCGAATTTGATAACAGATGGCGCGCTAATGCATCATAATATCTTTTATTTATTCCACTTCTTCATTGATTTTTTAAAAACTATATTCTATGTGGCGCTGCGTTTGTTGTTTACATAAAATACATACGTCATTGTACCTTGACAAAGGTGGTTAATTAACTTAAATTTAAAAATGAATATAAATTGAATAATAATAATATATTTGCCAATATATCTGTTGGCTGAACGCCAAACCTTTTTTCAAGGTGGAACAATATATTTATTTATATTTATTGTTATTTAACAAACACAGCGCCAAACACATAACGTCAAAAGAGAATATTGTTTGAAAAAAAAAAACAGTTTTGCCTGAATTCAATGGGAAGGAGGAAACGTTCTAAGAATAAATGTATCTCTCTTGACGAATGAAAATTTCTAATAAAGGTAACGTCAGTTAAATATTGATTAATTTAATCAATTTTATATCAAAATTTAATAATTAGAAAATGCAAACCTATTTATTTTCTCTATAGGGGGGTCGGTGTAAGGATGGTCTAAACCGTTAGTTTTCGACCGCTACGACCCGAGTTCGATTCCCGCATTGGGCACTTTTTCTGATAAAAAAGCTCCAATGTTCCACGATTCTTGCAAATGTCCAACCTCACCAGCGAGTGCAAGTAACCAAACGAGGCTCTGACACATTTTTAAGTGCAAAAGTCGAACTGCTTTTCACATGTGTAGACATGTGGTGTACTTACAGTAAAAGCAGTCACCAACTTCTACCCACCCCGAGGGCTTCTCGCGGCGGGGACTGGCAAAGGATACCTGGTTGATCCTGACAGTAGTCATATGCTTGTCTCAAAGATTAAGCCATGCTTGTCAAAGTACACGCCCTACCCTAGCAAGGCGAAACTGCGAATGGCTCATCACTTCTACCCACCATGATTATCATGGCCTGTACCACGTGTACTAGGGATAAGAAAAACATTTTTTTCTCTATTTATAAAAACCTATTAACAGTATAAAATATACTTGTCAAGTTATTTTGCGGAACTTTGTGGTAGAACAGGTGAAAAGTCAGGCAAGATGGCGATAAGATATAATACCATTAGGGTCTTCTTTGTCGAGACATAGGCCACACTCTTATCATAGAGTCCGTCAATCCATGTGCTGGAGACATAGAAATATAATAGAATACTCTGCTAGAATTATCTTTCTCTCCTCGGCCGGCTGCCGGACCTTCAGTCCTGGATCTTTCCAGTTGGTCTCGTGTACCCACCATCACCATCTCCTCGGCGGCGAAGTACGCGATCTACGTATTCTACGTAGATCGCGAAATACGTGGTGTCGCTGGAGACCCGCTGGCGATTCTCCACCAAACTCTGCAGCGGTGCCAGAGGAGCCATGTTCATTGTACATAGTATGATGCATATATATAATTATATTTTTTAATAGTTCAGAATGTTCACTTCTGCATGTATTGACAAGTGGTCAATAAAATTATATTAATTGTCATTGTCTATCTCTCTCAATCCACACACACATATAGGTTGATAGTAAATATTATTCAGAGCTTCTCCTCTCTATGGTAGGTCTTTTAATGGTCTTCTCTGATTATTAAGAACGGAGTGATATCTAAGCTATGAATAATGTCAACAACAATCCGTATAACCAGAGTCGCATTGCATCACTATCATCGAAACACGCTACCTAAGGATAACTCTCTCTAGACTCGCAGCTAATCATTTTCCCTTGCTTAACCATCAACTTAACACCTTTATACTTAACGGTTCACTGTATCTTTACCTTCAATTAACTTATATTCTTTTTTACTGTATATAGTATTCAACTCGCGCGCGCGTATCACTTTAATGTTTTGATATATATAACCTTTTAAAATGTTTAACCGTATTATATTACCTTGTAAAGTGTCGATTTATCAAGTCCAGCGATGTCCCAGAAAAGTATTTCAAAGTTAGTGTGTATTAGTATTACGCATTAGCTACATCTTTTATAGGAAGTTGATAAAGGAAGACAAAAGGACAACACCCTAGAATGTCTATTGGGTTCTGATTGACATCCGCTAATCTGCCGCGCCACACAGCGGTGGTCATCTCCCTATTTCCAGGCCCCACTTGTATGTTCGCCGACGGCGTGGTCTGTCATCCCAGCAGGCTGGAAGGAAGTCTCTCGACTCCCACAACTTCAAATGAGCCTATACATTATTTTTCTTGAGCAATAGTCTAACTACGCTTTCGCCTATCTCACCGAAGTATAACTCTCATCCACCAGCGGCATATCTGCCGTATTGTTGTATACATATAATGTTTTATATAGAAATACCAAGATTAATGGAATGCCTATTGAATCAAACAAAGTCTTATGTAACTTAAAAATGGTGTAAATAAAATGATATCGAGTAAAAGAAGGGCGAGACCCAGAAAGGTCGTAAAACAGGTCGTTAACATCATCCAAGAATCTAAGGCAGGATGTAAACATATTGGTCATACCAGTCCTTGATTGGACACGGACGCCCAAAAAGGTTCGCCCACTCTGATCTTATCATCAGCATATAAGCTGGGTTGTTTCTGAGTCCCCAGGCAGCGGCTTTACAGGACAGTAGCAGTTAGGTCGTAATGATTCCTGATTGAACAGCGATTCCAGAACTCCCCACAGTCCATATCACCTTCCCGGGTGCTGCCCCCTCTAAACGGAGGTAACTATGCTCTATGAATCTGGATTTATTTTGTCGTTCGGCTAGTGCGCTCCTACTCTGGCTCATGATTGAAAGTTGGATGAGGAGCCTGCTGCGACGATGTTGGTTCCACATTTTACAATCTATTTATATAACATTTTGGAATAGGTAAGATGGCAGACAACGCGACGGTGGTCACGGGAGATAATCGCGGGACGTGAAACCGAAAGCAATTAACAAAAACGCGTAAGCCTAAATCGTAAACAACTCCAGCTAATAAATAGAGACCATATAAACTAACAATGACAAGATTAACAATCATTACAATAGGAATTGAATTTTTAATCTATTTATCAATAACGTTTTTAAAACATTCAACAATGTAAATAACTTATATCCATAAAGTATCATTGTTTAACATGATTCTTAAATGTGTTATATTTTCTATATAACACTTTAATTTTATGTGGGTTAGAAATGCATATATATTTAAAATTCTTATATCGTTTCTTAACAGCTATTGAAAGGGAAAATACGTTGAAATAATTTTATATGTCCAACATACCATCTTAAAATAGTTTGAATGAAAAGAATGACAGTCTAGGAATATGAGGAAATGTTGATAAATGGTTTGGTTATTTTGATAACACTACAGAATATTGTTTTAAATATATAAATCATAGAATAGAATACACGGCGTTCATTTTGTAGTCCTGTAGAAGGGCGAAAATGTCCGATAACTCGAGAATGCAATAATTAAATTAAAAAACACAACTCTAGAAACCTATCGCATTATTTAATTAATATATAATCATAGAGTTCGTTTATTATACAGTAAAACCTCCTTAAGAGGACACTCACGCTAGAGGACACCTCTCTACAAAGGACTTTTTTTCATTTGTAAAATTGCCATGTTTACAATTTAGCAATTCTCCAGTAAGAAGACATCTCTCCTTAAAGGACACTTTTGGCTCTACAATTAGGTTTTCTTTACAGGGAGGTTCTACGGTACAACAACAAAAATCTTTATTAGGACCTTTTGGTATTATACTAATTCTCCGAGTAGAAGAGGGTGTAACACTGAGTTAGTTTATTATTATAAGTGGTATCGAAAATGAATATATGTAAAATTTAGGTTGCAAGAAGCATATAACAGCTTTGACTAGCTTTGAACGCTTCTATAAAACAATACAAGGCCGATAGAAACTAGAGGACTACAAGACTTTATCCCTAGGACCATTGCAGAGCGACCATAAAGTATACAATTCGCTGCAGAAGGACGCTAATGAATATACAACTCACTAATCAGTAAACGATAAAACCATTTAATTAACTACCTGGGTGCACAATTCTAATCAAACGACGTTTTTGTCTGTTTCGTCAGGACGTTTTGTCCGAGCAGCTCAACGATACTATCGCAATATGATGGCAGACGACACAAGACAATGATATCGTTCAGAATAACAACAATAGTAGCTCCAACTCAACAAAAAATGTCAATTTTTATTAATTCTATCACCGCCATCGTGGATCCAGAAGAGAAAAACCAATAATAAAGACTAAAATTTATTAATGGGGCCTATTTTAAATATTTATTTTACTTTTTTTTTTCAATTGTTCCTTCCCAGGGTTGCCAAATTGCGTGTGGGTAGCGAGAGCACGAACTACTTTTTAGTTATTATTCTGTGAGGTTTAAACTGGCAGCGTCGCCAGGCTGAATTAATTCTCTCTCAGGAGGATTACACTTGTCCCCCAGTGTTGCCAATTAATTCCTGGGGAACACAAATTCTTTGAGAAGAACTACCTCGCTCCGCGACACAGACTCCTTTCCCCCCTTTTTATTATTTATTATTTAAAAATACATATTAAAATGCCTCCTCTAATAAAATATTTCTTTTCTTTAATATATAACGCATATTAAATACACTAAATAAATATTTTTGTAAATGTGAAAATGATATAATTTCTGAACTTTGATGCGTAAGAAAAAATGTTGATATTCTATGAGTAAAATATTATAATATCTGGCAACCCTGTATATTATTTATTTATTCAGATAACCCAGTAGGTTCCCGGAGCCACGTACAAAAGTCACCAACTACCCGGGCTGTCACCTAAGTCTTCTTGGGTTTATTTACAATGTCATTGGAAGTCCAATTACTGAGGTGGCGTCATGCAGATTTCTTTCTTGGGAGATTTTCTAGGGATGCTGTACTTAGGTTGTGAGCTCCTAGGAGGATGGCCATCAGGAATCTTTGATATTGGAAGGTCGGGCAGAGGTAAAGAGAAGGTGATCCATGGTTTGGTCTTTATTTTGTCAATGGGGGCAAGTTGGGTCTTCTTTCAATACCTTTGTAAAGTCTGCCTGGATGTAACTATGTAACCCTATATATGTTTCGTAATTATATCACACAAGGATTATAGATGCAGAAGATAGATAGACAGTGAAATCACACAGGTTCTACATTGATATTATCACATATGATGACACAAATTTCAAATACACTAGATCTTACTTTGAATTCTACACCTCATATGCTTGTAAAGTTCTTCAAACAAATCTCAATATTATTATTTCAGAATTAATCTCTCATAAGTAATTCTTCTTATCTAATAAGCCACTCAGCTTTCTAAACATCCATTGATCTCTCTCTTTAACCTTATATAATTTTTTATATGTGCATTGTAATAAATCAGTTTCTATCGCTCTCTTATATGGACACTAGCCGAATGACCCGGGCAACGCCCGTGTTTTACCCGATTGAATGTTTTGATTCAAATACTATTTGTTACAATTATAAATCGGCGCCTTAAATAAATGCATATATTAGTTAATAACTAAATGGAATCCTCTCTTTCTTTTTCCCAGTAAGAGACGCCTACGGAAGCCAACAGAATTTCAGAAGTGGGATAACCCTGAAGAAAGAAGAATTGCTGGAGTGATTAATCAACAACAAAGGATGCGCGACGCCATGTTGGATTAACCTAAAGAAGAAGACACCCTCCGACGCAACCCACGACGTTCCTGCAACGCAAAGTTCAATCGAGGACGATTGGAATCCAGGAATGGCCGAATGTAGGCGCCATCCCGACCTTTACCGACACCTGAATGGCGCTCTCCTATTGGCTCGCTACGATCACGCCACCACTACGCGAGACACTTTGTTTTTGACTTTGCCCCCCCCCCCCCCCCCAACTCGCTTTTTGGTTTTTGTAACTATTGTGTTGGAGCGGTTCGCTCCTTAAATAAATGCATATATTAGTTAATAACTAAATGGAATCCTCTCTTTCTTTTTCCCAGTAAGAGACGCCTACGGAAGCCAACAGTACATATACAGATAAAGTTATAATTCGGTACATAGACCATAAATCTGTACATAGACAGGAAAAGCACATATATTTTAATAATATAAATGAGTTTTAAAAATGTAAAAAAAAAAATGCATCGGCCGGGAATCGAACCCGGGGCGCCCGCGTGACAGGCGAGCATTCTACCACTGAACCAAAAGCAAACGGTGACAGAATTAAGAACGCATGACGCTGATAACTGTATATAGAATTGTAATAAATGGTTTCAATCTCTCTCTCTAATTTTTGTTAATCTTACTTCTATAAGTAATATAGAATATCATAATTATTGATTAGTATATCTAAAGAGAAAAAGGTCGCCTCTCCCGTCAACATAGACGTCAAAACTAGACGCCATCTATTGACCGTCACCGCAAACTAGCGGCCTAGGGTCGGTGACAAAGCCACAACACCAGCTTTGGCAAACTGAGAAGCGTCCATCTAGAGACCATGGTTTTGGACTAATGGCCCTCGTCAGCCTAAGGCAGACTTTATTCCATGAGATCCACAAGGGATCTAATGGAATCTTGACAATCTGCCAAAGATGTGTTTAGCTGGCAAAGTGGCTGGGCCAAATCTATGGCTAAAATATAGATGGTTAGTTTATGTTAACTTGGTGTTGAACTTTCTGCCGAGCGACAGTGGAACATCGATATGTGGAGTAATAGATATTGAATCGGATGGGGTTCAGGTTAATTTGAGCAATGTGACACGGGGGCTATAAACTGTGTAGAATTACTTTATGCCTATCTACAGAAAAGTGATGGGAATGTTTATAAATAGAATGAATACAAGTTACAAATTTGAACAACAAAGCACGAATGTTTCTTTTAAAACCAAATCAAACAGACTTTAGACTGCCCTCACTGCGATGAAAAAATTGGGAAGGATGAGCAAATCCCTCTCAATATTTTTCATCGCAGTAAGGACAGTAGAATGTCTTCTCATTTGTTTTTTTTTTTAAATTCCGTTCTTTTTTTGGTTTTTCTTATATAGAGAAAGATGACGCGTTATAGTCCTCTGGTTAATGTACAAATTGTATCAATTAAATGTTCATAGTATCCCCTTCAAATTCAGTATCATTTTTGAAATGTATTTTCTTTTTTTGTTTTACAATTAATATTTGATTAGTTTATAAATAAATTATTTTTAATATATATATATATATATATATATTGTAATACGTGGAGCGCCGACAACATCGCAGCGGGCTCCTCATCCAACATGCAGTCATGGGCCAGAGTGGGATCGCTCTAGCCTGAAGATAAATGAAGACCACACTCATAGGAACATGGTTACCTAGGTTTAGAGGGGACAGCACCCGGGAAGGGGAGGTGGACTATGGGATCGCTCTGGTCAATCTGGCAGCATGGCAACCTGGCTGATGTCTTCTCTTTATGCTCCTTCTGTGGACTCAGAAGAAACCCAGCTTATATGCTAGTGGTGACGTCAGACAATGCGGACCTTTGTGTGCGTCCGTGTCCAATCAAGGACTGACCTGATCGATGTTTATGTTCTCTCAACTTCTTGGACAATGCCAATGATCTGTCATTCGACCTTACTGGGTGCCGCGCTCTTTTTTTCGGTGATAGATTTCATTGAACGCCATTCCGAAGTTACATCAGATTTAGTGTTTCTATTAAAATTACAAAATATTTACTCACAGTTTCTTTTTATTTTAAATTGCTAGCTTTCGAGTGATAATCGCTTTTCAACGTTGAAAGCTAGCAATAAAAAGAAACTCATTGTGAGGAAATATTTTGTAATTTCAAACGTTTTTTATAATTTCATCATGATTAGTGTTTCTATGTACAACATTATATATGTACAACATATATAATACGACATATATATATATTGCGATATTTGTAAAAAATAATTGATATTAAAGTGAAGTTTCTTATAACGTGCAGTCAATGCGCGGGGCGTTTTTGGTAAAGAATTGAAAATATTTATTAATAAGTAATTTATTTTTACCTCTTGAGTTAAATATACATTAAATATGTAACATTTAATAAAAAATATATTAAGTTAATTCTCTATATTATTATTTTTGTGTAAATTATTAATTAAAGGATAACTATTTACAATATTTACATTGCTTTTTTAAGAACTAACTAAAAGAAAGACATATTAATTTAAAATAAGACAATGGCGTCGTAAAAAAAAAGGTCAAAATGTTTAGTTTACCTTTAAAATGCAAGAGACCCTAGTGGGACATGGCGCTTTAAGTGGATAAAAAACATAAAATATATTTTGATTTAAAAATATATTATTCAAAATAAATATATATATGTCATAATTTGTATAATATCAAGATGTATAATTTATTTTCGCCAAAATAAGTATGTAAATATGTTAAGCTAGTGTTAAAATGTAAATATGCAAATTCATCCATCTATAAAAACTGTACAAAAATTACGTGGCAGACATCGCGGGCGAATGCTACGGCACGTCGCGCTGCTCACTTGGCTGGAATTAATTCTTGGGGATTGTAAGCATAACGGTTGCACCCTTCCATTAGATCACGACATATATATATGAAGCTCTTAATTCAGAATATAGTTTTGATCGAAAAATCAAGAAAATGTTTATTAAATTTAATGAGCCATGTATTGAGAAAGCTAATTAAAGTTCATTAACAATTAGATTCTCTAAAAGAGCCGAGCAATTATATCTATCCTGTAGGTCGCTAGTTAATAATTTAAATGTGTTTAATTGGAGTTTTAAAATCTAGTAGCTAAACATGTCAAGATGTGAGGAAAAAGTCTACATTTCTAAATAAAGACAGATTTATATAAAAAAGAACAAATTAGATTAAAATATCTGTAAAAGGTTGATAAAAATGCAAAGTTAATATACAGTAAAATCTATAACAAGAGTTTTTGTCAGGAAAACATTAATTTATATTGAGACGTTACAAATAAAAGAAGAGAAACTATTTTCAATTATACATAATTGACTTTAAAATGTTATTTTACACTTTTTGTATGTTAATATTCACACCTTAATTTGTTGAAAGCCAATGTGAAACTAATTTAGTAGAAGCTCAATAAAAATTAATATGTAAAAACAAAAACCCGCTTGTAAAAGAAAACAGCAATAAACGAGATTAAACAAAAATGTATCTTTTGTTAACAAATACCCCCCCCCCCCCTCTTCACATTTAAAACTATGAAAATAAAGTTTACACACATTTGAAAAATATCTAAAAACGTCGCAATATGAATAATTATTTTTATCTTAAAAAGAGTCGGTGGACAAGTGGGTAACACCCTCGATTCCCGACAGTCATGAACCGGGATCGAATCCCGCGTTAATATATTCCGTTTAATATATGTGAATAACCTTTATATATTATTCATTGTTGTAAATATCATAAACTAGGTTGCTCTTTTTGAGCCTTTGACTTTTTTTTTGTGAAGAACCTGTTCATTCTTTTTCATTGTAAATAACATAAATTAGGTTGCCCTGTTTTGAGCGTTAGCTACTAAAGTAATTTTGGAACAGTAGGGACGGGTTTCCGCTTGTATATATTACACTTTTTCTCAATTTATAAAAATGACATGTTTGAATTTTATATATAATACAAGAGAAGGAGTCGCCAGACATCATCTTGAAGAAAGAATCAAAGTTTACAGCGACGTGTTTCTTTTATTATTCTTGTATATATATTTAAATTTAGGGTTGAATTTTGTAACGGTAGTGAAATTGTAGTTCGAATTGAATTATTAAAAAGTCTATCTTTAAGATTGAGATTGTATACTGTTGCATCATTGCTAATGCACCTATTTTATTTTTATTTGTAATATTAATTTTATGATGCATTAGCGCGCCATCTGTTATCTAAATACGAAACTATTATAGACGCGTATTATGTCCATAGAGTTCATCTAAAATACCCATTCCAAGATTCTAGCATCAGTATCACTATAAAAGGAAGTTCCAAAAATGCAATATAACAGCGGTATAGTAGATTAAACTGGCGAAACCGCTGGTAGGGGTCACCACTGATGAGCCAGGCCCTTCCATTAATTTTCCATTGCAGTAAAGGCAGTAGAAATTGTTTTATTTTTAAAGAATCATATGCGTCTATAATAGTTTCGTTCATTAATATTATTTTTCATATATTATAAACAGATTTATGTATCATAAAATAACCATTTTTATTTTGGTACACTGTGTGACTTCACTGCTCTCTTTGATGTGAGAAATAAATAAATAATTCTGGAGGATACTTAAAGTAGAGTTATCTCATTATTCCCTTATATAAATTTGTAGGATGGTTGAAACACGCTCTGGTAAGATGCACGAACCGGAACAGGATAGAATCAAGGTTGAAGAGTCTGCCAAACCTCAACCTGGGGCAAAAATATCAATATATTTGTATAAGTAAAGCTGAATTCATACTTTTCCCAAGTATACACATGGTTTAGGCCATGATAATCAATGCAATTAGTTACTGAATACTTTACTGTAAGTGGACCACACATCTACACAGGTAGAAAAAAGTTCGACTCTTGTACTTACAAGTTAACAGAGTCCTGTTTGTCTACTTACACTCACCGATATGGTTGGACTTTTTCAAGAATTAGTAGACACTGAGAAGTGATATTTTTCAACAAAAAAGTGTCCAATGGGGAATTCAATCCGGGTCGTAGTTGTTCGACGTTGTCCTCTACAAATCCATCTACAGTTTTCTCAATGCCCCACACAAGTCCTCTAGAACATGGGTACCTTTCTCTCTTAATTTGGTCTAACCATTAGTAACTTCTATAAGAATTTGAAACTATTGTACACGCGTATGATTCCTTTAAAAATTTAACGCGCTAATATATCATACTTATTTCTATTGCCACGTGGAAAATTAGGAAAGACAAATTTAAGAATGACACAGCAATCTATTTAAGGCAAGGACAAACTATAAATGAAATTCAAAAGCTAAGCAATGAAGGAAGTTTACAGAGTAGCAAAATATAAACATTAAAAAATTATACTCTGTTAATAAAATAATAAACACTTTGCTACATAGCTCCTTCCCTATGGGAGCTGTGACCCACAGCTAGCAATTATTGTAGATACTGACATGGATCTGACGTGCTTATGCCAAGGATTCCATCGAAGTCTTAGAACATTGTCCCTAGTACCTCTGCCTCCTTTTTCTTGCGGCGTGAAGAACGGCTTTGTCGTCGTATCGTCTATAGAGACATAATCCTCTTAAAGGGAAGTCATGGCTTTGACACGGCGGTGGAATCCTGGAGTCAGTCTCCGAAAATGTAGATCACAGTACCCACGGTTTCTAGGTCTTCTCGGCGATCTTCAATTTGTCTTCCCTAATTTACCCAGCATCTCCACCAAAATGCCACGTGGAAAATTAGAAAAGACAAATTTGAGAATGACACAGCAATCTATTTAAGGCAAGGACAAACTATGAATGATAAACATACTCTAAGCAATGAGTGATTTTTACAGAGTAGCAAAATATAAACATAAAAATGATACTCTGTTAATAAAATAATAAACACTTTGCTACTCTATATTCAATTATTGTACCCTTCAATCTCATAGGTTATCACAGCTCATTTACTTATTGAATAAGTATAAGATTTCTAATAAATAATTAAATAATTAGAGAAAATGACTATTATTTTACAGATATCGATGCCTTACAGTACAGTTTTCTCGATATAAAATTTGAATATTTACCCGTAACTTTCTAGTTTACATATTTCTGGGGACTCACAGACTGTTTGCTTCCTCAATTAAGTTTTCCTCTCCAAGACGTCTTTATTCCGATTAATCCATTCAAGCATGTTTCTATATATATTTTATATTGTTCTGAAAATATAGCAATCCATACTTAAATCATTCGATAATAAAAATGCATATATTGTATTGAATAAAAGATTTATTTGCAAATATTTCGGTTGGCTGAACGCCAACCTTTATCAAGGCATTACAATTTTATATAAACCATTTTATTAACCAGTTTATACAAAAATGTAATGCCTTGATAAAAGTTGGCGCTCAGCCAACCGAAATATTGGCAAATAAATATTTTATTCAATCCAATATATGCCTTTTTATTATCTAATATTTGATATTGTAGCAAAGTATTTTTATTTATATACAGGTTATTAACTTTTGATATTTATATTATTTATATTTTGCTATATACTCTGGAAATTTCCTTCATTGCTTATCTTGTATCTTATAAATGTTGATTTTGTTCTTGCCTTAAATAAATTGCTGTGTCATCCTGAAGTTTGTCTTTCCTGATTTTCTACGTGGCAATATATATTTTGTCATCATAGTCTGTACATTACTTTTACATAAAACTGCCTCCATGTTCAACATTAAACCAATCTCAGCATATCTACAGAAGTCTCTCTAATATTATATAGGTTAGTTAGCGTCCTAAACCATTTGAAAATATAAACTATTTTTTAAATAAATTGAAGATTCAATCGTGAATAAGTTTATTTATCATTTTTATTATATTAACTCAAGATTTCGGTCTTATCATCTTTTTTATTTTTATAACATGAACTCAAGCTTCTGGCTTATCAGTCCTTCGCGATGAGAGTAACACAATAACTATATAAAGTTTTTTATTCAGTTATAGTGTTATTCCTGTCAAAGAACTCTGATAATCATGAAATCATGAGTTTATAAAACTGATAAAGAAACTTATGGTGGATGGAAATTTGATTTATTTAATTGAGAACTGGAGAGGTTAATATCTATATAAACTTGTTATAACGTAAATATCTCTTTACTCGTGATATCTTGTTACTTAGAAAATTGCTCTTTTTGTGCCTCTCTTTTACTGTCATATACTATGATGACCGGGGCATAGCCCGGGGTTTATCCAAGGCTAGGGGTCGGCAAACTGCGGCTGGCGAGATACATGCGGCTCTTTGGATGTGAAGCTGCGGCTCTTTATATAGTTCCATACACAAATATTATTTATGTGAGTACTATGTGTACTCACACATGACTACTAATTAGAAAGTATATAAAGTAGCAATCATAATAAATTATATATTAGAGACATTTTCGTCTGGAAATTATTCACTCGGTATGAAGCTGGACGAAGCTGGGTCACTATATATTGTTCGGAAGAAAAACATTTGTGGCTCTTTAAAAAAATTGAAATTTTGTAAATTGTAATTTTTGACTCTTCCGACTTAAAAGATTACCGACCCCTGCTCAAGGGCATTCCTACGTTAGAGTATATGTGTGTATAGGCGAATGAAATAAGACAAAGATTTTCTAAAATATCATACACAATTATATATTATGAACCGGCTTCGCCTGAGTTCTCTACAGAGTGAATATTAGCCCTTCAATATTAATATATAACCAATATATCCATTATTCATTATAATTATATCCTATTAACACTCTTAAGTGAATTTCTTTTAAATATTTTTTTTTAATGAATCGCAAAATGATAGTAGTAAAAGGAATATTATTTGTAATCCTCACACATGACTACTAATTAGAAAAGTATTTAAGGAAGTATTCATAATAAACGATATTTTTATTAAATATTTTTCGTCTGGAAATTATTCACTCAGCAAGAAGCTGGGAGAAGCTAGTTCACTTATAATCAGTATGTATATATTGATAATACCATTTTATAACTCAAAAATGATCAAAATAGTTTGTTATTTGTCTAATTTTAGGCTGTGAAGGATTTTTTTCGTTAAAATCTATAGCTACCTATATACATGTAAAAGTTTTAAACGGTTTATTCAGTAGTTTTGCGGTGAGGAAGTTTAACAAACATCAATTTATCTCAAGAGAAAATTAGATTCAACTAGTTTGAGAGTTTTTTGCGCTCGGAAAGTCCAATTTCACATGGATTAAAAGATAATGATAGGGGTGTTAATTCATTCTCATTATATATTACCATCCTTTGTGAAGAAATTAAAATATGCTCCAATTCACTGCCAGATTGGATGTTTACCCAAAAATATTATTTTTAAGAAATGTTAATTATTTGCTTATGCAAAATATCAATTATTTTTGCATAGTATAGTTATATTATAAAATAAATAAAGCTTCCAGGGTTAAGTTTCTTGTGCAACTTTTTATTTTCAAGCTTTCGGACTTGTCAGTCCTTCAACAGGATTATCATGTTAACAACTTGATAATAAATACAATTTTTATATACACATTATTATATACATATTTAAATACTTATTATATAGTATAGTTGTAATGAAAGTATAAAATATATACAGCTATTTTTTAAAGAAGAGCAATCCATTAAAATATTTTTAATTAAAAAAGCATATATTGGATCAAAATATAATTTATTTTACCAATATTTCAGTTGGCTGAACGCCAACTTTTTCAAGTTATTATAACATATTATGTGTGTCAACAATAAACTCAGTGTCACATAATTAATTATACTTAATTCTATTGACGTTATGTGGCGCTTAGTTTGTTGTTGACACACATTAATATGTTATAATACATTGAAAAAAGTTGGCGTTCAGCCAACTGAAATATTGGTAAAATAAATGATATTTTGATCCAATATATGCCTTTTTAATTAAATATATATTATTATGATATTTATCTGACTCCGTAATGTATAAATTATAATAATAGTAGTAGCTATAATATTTATTATGATATGACATTTATTATCATTTTTCTACCTTCATATTCTGGTTTTAAAATTTTCAATTTTTTCAGATCTAATGAGATCTCCTTTAAAATATCTTCCAGATGGATCAAATTTTGTGTGTTCAGAAATATATGTTTGTTCCTTTAACAATTATATTTTATCTATCCCCTCTTTCACCCCAATTCAAGTTCAATAATTGTAAAGCCTCAACTTTAGTTCATATTGAAAGTCGAACTTCTTAATTCTATTTATCACCACCCTGCCCCCCTCCTCTACATCCCGGCTACCCTGGCCTCACCCGGCGATAATCCCCTGGCCACCCATCCCCAGGCCCCTCCAACAGTGCTTTGTATATATTCCGCTTCATGCGTCCATTGGGGCTCAAAAATCATCCATCCTGGTTAGCAGCCCCGTAAATAAATATATTTTCTTCTTAATTCTCATTATCATTGACATCTTGCTTTTACTTAAGTACTTGCTGGTAGATATTGTTTTGAGTTTCTTCTTCTGGTGTATAAACCAATAAGTTCTTCAAGGAACTTACCCGTGAAAGAAGCAGGGAAATCTTTGATTGAATCTGCAGCGATGAATTGATTGTCCTTGGAATTTGTAAATAATAATGTTTATTATTAAGTTGTTGAAGTGATAATCCTGTTGAAGGACTTCCAAGTCGGAAAGCTTGAAAATAAAAAGTTGTACAAGAAACTTAACCCTGGAAGTTTCATTTATTTTATAAAATAATAATGTAAAATTGAGATTGAGATTAAAACTACTTTATTTCAAAGTCCATATAAGATTATATAAGGTTGAAAACAAGAGGCAAAGCTTTCGTCCGCACTATAAGAAAGAACTGATTCTTGCATGGTTTTATAACAGATGGTGTATGAAAAAAAAAGGAATGAGAAGTTAAATTCTGTCCATGAGTGTATAATAGCTTATATTATGAACGTCATCTTCATCTATACACCTATTTGCTAAATTTATTATTTTATCAGTTCTTTTGATAGAAAAGATTGAAAGAAGTCTTTGATCCTTCTATTCACGTTTCTTCTCGATTGAATGTTCGTCTAAAGTATCTTTTTTTCTGCCCTTCAAACATGATGCAACGATATTATTATCATCATTCCTAACTAAAAGTGAGAATATTATCCCAATATTTGGTTCATTTGAATTTCACCTATAAATATATTACAAATACTTCTTTCAGGCATAATTCGATATCCTGTTAAAATTTCAACCAAATTGGTCAAATATTGAGGAAACGTTTAAAGCACAAATACAAGTAATACAATCTTGTATATAAACCTAGACACTCATATATGTCATAATATCACATGTTGGTAAAATTATGGTAAGATGAATTATATTTTGATCGAATATATGCCTTTTAAAATAAATATTAAATGTATAAAAACATATTATAGAAATATGTAAATAAAGATAATCTGTATAGAAGGATATAAGGAGAGGGAAGCTGACTGATGTATACATGACACCCCTAGTCGACCACCTGTCCTGTCTTCTAGAAATGGACATTTCGGGGAACTGGTGGTCACACACACCACCTTGAGATCACTATTTCATCGAACCCAACTAAAAAAAAATCCCTGAATTTGATGGTCAAGGAGAGTTCGCTCAGTATTCACGCCAGTTGTTTCCAGGGTGGTCCTCGGACCTTCTCTTTTCTCTCCGACCTATTCCTCACGTGTTTTTGCTCCTGGATCCTGTCTCCTGTACGTCCATTCCACTTGCCACACAAACCACAACAGCTTCGCAAATCATCACATATAAATATATACAGTAGAACCTCCCTGTAAAGGATACCTAATTGTAGAGCCAAAGTGTCTTTTAAGGAGAGAGGTCCTCTTACCGGAGAGTTTTTAAAAAGTAAAAATGGTAATTTTGCAAATGAAAACTCTCCTTTGTAGAGAGGTGTCATCTAGCGCGAGTGCCCTCTCATGGAAGTTCTACTGTATATATACTAGCCGAATGGCCCGGGCGTTGCCTGGGTTTTAATCGAGTGCACTTTCCCCTGAGTGTGCATGAGTAAAATAAAATAATGTTTTTTAATGAAATACTATATTCGTTATAATTATATATATTGACCCGGCTTCGTCCGTGATCTCCCCGAGTGAATTTTTGTCCTACGAGAATAGTGTTTTAACATATAATATATATTACGTATTATTATAGCTTATTAAAAATCTGAATAATTAAATTGCCATGGATAGAAAGTGAGGTAAAAAGCTTTAATAGCTAAAATTGTATAAAACGCGCTTTTGTTAAGATAAAAAAAAAGGATTATCATATAGAGTATAACCTCCCAGTGAAGGACACTTAATCTCAGAGCCAAAGTGTCCTTTAAAGAGATATGTCCTCTTACCGGAGAGTTGCTAAATTGTAAAAATTGTACTTTGGGCGATGAAAACTGTCCTTTATAGAGAGGTGGCCTCTAGTGTGAGTGTCCTCACAGGGAAGTTCTATTGTATACAGTAGAATCTCCCTGTAAAGGACACCTAATCTCAGAGACAAAGTGTCCTTTAAAGAGATGTGTCCTCTTACCGGAGAGTTGCTAAATTGTAAAAATTGTAATTTGGGCGATGAAAACTGTTCTTTGTAGAGAGGTGTCCTCTAGTGTAAGTGTCCTCTCATCTACTATATACAGTAGAATCTCCCTATAAAGGACACCTAATCTCAGAGCCAAAGTTTCCTTTAGGGAGAGATGTGCTCCTACCGGAGAGTTACTAAATGGTAAAAAATGTATTTTGTGTGATGAAAACTGTTATTTATAGAGAGGTGTCCTCTAGCGCGAGTGTCCTTTCTTGGAGGTTCTACTGTATTTTGGGTCAATAGATTAGAACATTATATATCCCGTGATAATCTGTTTTCCACATGATTTACATTAGGTAGAGTTGAAAATCTCTTAGTGAAAAATATAGTCTCTCACACACACACATATATACTCGAGTTTGTGTTCTATTATTATTTTTATAAGAATGCATTGCTATAAAAACAATCATAATGTAGAAATATTATAATTGAATTATCTTATCTCACATAAACCCAAAATAACCAATTTAGTCCGGAATATATGACTATTTTCAAATTCTGGAGTCTAATTCCATCCAGATCTAGCTATAAATTTATATAACAAAATATGTAAATAAATTATTGGTTTAATTTGAAAAGGCTTTGAATATATAGACTATATATTTTAAACTGCAATTTCATATATAACCCTACTTGTTAAATTTATGAATTTTGTAATAGAAGTTTTAATGGAAAAGTTCGAAGGTGTCTTTTGAACTTTCCATACTAATCTATGTACACATTGAATAATATTCTAAATAAATTGTCTTCACGAGAGACCAAGTTGAAATTATTCTGAAATATAGTGAAATATATTTATTTAAATCACTTTTTATATGTAACATGAATTATAATTAGAGTATAGGGAGTCAGATATCATATATATTAGGAGAGAGAATAGCTAAAAAATCATGATAAATCAGGTTTTTTTTTCACAATAGTTCACTTTTAGTAAAGTTAATAATCCTTTAGTGAAAAATATAGTCTCACACATTTTCGAATATAGAGAATTCAGATGTGTAAATACGGCGAATCCTGTGTGGGGCGGAATGCCCTAAATAAAGGCTTTTGCTATTGTTTATATAGAAAATTCATATTTAATTCTTCAGATAATAAAAAGAACAATTTTTAACGCCTTGCCAAATGCTTTATTTTTATTTACTTCTCCTGACAAATGCAAAATATTTTTATCGAAACGTTGAGAAAATAATAAACTCTAACTGGCCGAAGTGTCTATTTTTCATAGAAATAAAAAGGCATGTATTGTAATAAATAAAAGATTTATTTGCCTGAAATCCGAAGCTTTTCCATTGTTCTTACTAGGCTTACTAAGAAGAAACCGAAAGTAAAAGCGATTGGTTTCTTTATTAAAGAGGTCTTAGTTTCGTACAATAAAGGACCTTCAACAGGCTTTAACGCGAATACAAGAAACTAGAGGAGAAATTATATATATATGTTATATATAAAAATATGTTTATCAAATATATTTCATAGATCCAAATACTCTGTTAAATCGACCGCCAGAGGTTATGCTTCCCCTATAAAAACTCGTTGTTGTTCTTCCTTGTTGGCCGGCTCAAAACTTTTGTACATTATGTAAATAAGCTTTTGTTTTTTATTCTTACGCCTTAAGCCAGGCAGTACTTTTACCATATTTTTGTCTTTTATACAATCCTTAGCTCAATTAAAGCAACCTCTGATCTTCAATATTATTATTTTTATTCTTTCAAGATTGTTAACCACGACTGCATCACCATTACCATAATCCTCAACATGATCTAAATTCACAAGCAGGAAATCTCTTATCTTTTCTTTATATAATATATATATATATATATATATATATATATATATATGCAGCAATTTGCATAGGTAGATGCTGTATATATATTTTAATTTATTAATTATACCCACAGAGTATGTGTGATCACAGGTAAATAGGCGCTAACCGAAAAAAAAGTTCCTATGTTTTAATATTAGTTTTATATTTGTTCTCTCTCTTGTAAATCAATAAATATAATGTTTGATTATAATTCTTGGAATCAGTTACATTAAAAATTCTAAGAAAAGTCAACAGTAGAAATATTCTAAAAGATTATCGATTATTAATTTTAATTTTAGTATAAAAATTAAAAGAAAAACTCGTCGCTGTTAACTTTGGTCTTTTCTTAGCAATGGCATCCTGCGATTTCTTCTATTTTAATTTTGATATTATTTTCAAGCATTATTAAATTAAAACCTCATTATAAGGCTTTGAAGTGGCGGTGGTCTAGACATGTTTGTAGAACTGGCTAAATTCTTGTATTATTATACAAATGCATTATTGACAAACTTAATACAGAAATATTAGTTTCACATTTTATGAACTCAAAATAAGCAATTTAGTCTGATATATTTGGCTATTTTTAAATTATAGGATTCCCCCAATATCTAACAATCTTTATATTTTTTCTCTCTCTCTCTCTTATTTATTTTTATATATATATACTAGCGGATGTGTACCCGGCTTCGCCCGGGTTTTATCCGAGTGAAAGTTTGCCTAACGAATATTATATATTATGAAGTATAATAAACAATGTTAAAGATTAGTTTTAATTATTAATCAAGATTGTGTGTGAATATGTGAGAAAGATGTAATATCGTTGTTTTTTTCTTGGCCGACTGTTTTACATATGGTGTTATCTTAAAATTGCTTGTTTTGAATATTTTTTTAGATTGAGTTGAATGAATTGCTGAATTTTTTTTTTGTATTTATATATAAATAAAATTAACTCTGTTGATTTTTTTGTATTTAATCGATAACAGCGAAGTTACGCATGTTAAAGTTAGGAAAAATATTTTGATGTTAAGCAAAACCTGCTCCATCTCGTTTTACATAAATGTTGAAAATTTGGTTGAAATTGATGCATTGTAACGAAAGTTTTTAGCGAACACCACTTATGAAATTTGCATTTTATTAATATAGATTATTAATTTAACCTTATATAATCTTATATGAACATTGAAAAAAGGTAGCTTTAATCTCAATCTCTCTCTCTTCTATATTTAACCTTATATAACCTTATTTGAACGATATAATAAAGATATTTCAGTTTCAATCTCTCTCCCACATACACAAGAAGAAAGGTGTAAATTATTAATAGTTATTGGTTTAATTTGAATAGACAGTAATAGCCTATATTCTAAACTGTATTTTCACATATACACCTACTTGATAAATTTATAATTTTTATATATATATATTTAATTTTGTAATTGACCATATATAATCTTATATGAACATTGTAATAAATCAGTTTCAATCTCTCTCTCTTTCTATCACACAAGAAGAAAGGTGTAAATTATTAATAATTATTAGTTTAATTTGAATAGACTGTAATAGCCTATAATTTAAAATGTATTTTCACATATACACCTACTTGATATATAAATATTTTTCACGAGTTTTAATAGAAAAGAGGCAAAGTGAACCTTGAAATTTATTTTCATAGATATGATCTGGCTTCGCCTTGGTTCTACTCGAGTGAATATTTTTCTGTAAGAATCTTGTTTTTGACTATTATAAATGATGATCTTGATTCGCCTTTATTCTCCTTGAGTGAATGATCCCCTTAAGAATTTAGCTTTTTTTAGTAAACATGATATAGAAATATTTCATTATCATTTATTGACTAAAAATAGGTGAATTAAACTGGTACTTGGCAAATTTGAATATTCCTTGTATGAAAATATGATAAAACTTTACTCACTCAGCTTTAAGCCTAGATTCTCTCGTACAATCATATCAATACAATTTTGAATATTTTATTTAAAATATTTATCCAACAAAACTCTTACGTACCTTTGTTAATGATCATAATTGGATCATGAAATTCGCATCTCAAACTTTGAAGCCCGTTTTTTTAAATTATATTTTCGCCAGGAAAAATTTCTTGAACGGATTTTTTATTACTAATAGTTTAAGGTAGGTAGACACCAATATATTTAGGGTAAAATAATTCATAATCGAAAGTCTTAGATTCCCCCCCGTAGATAGTTTTATGGATTCCTCAAACGATTTACTTGGGGAATATATTTTGCGACCTAAAATTTGGATACAATAGCAATTTAAATTATCTGGTTATTTTTATTATTAAATTTCTCCAACGGTTCAAACAATGGATTCTCACTGGAAACACTCGAAGGAAAAATGTGACAAGTATTAAATACCAACTGGAAGTATTGAACAACCATCCATTGTTGTTGAAACATGACAAGCCAATACTCGGTGGCTGAATAAAATCACTTCTCAAGTAAGTGACCTAAAGGATCGAGACACAAAACCTCGGCAGTGACTTATTGGAAAGGTCTCGCGACATCATTTTCCTCTTAATTGGAATTTTTTCAGGTGAGCTAATGGTTCGACGGCGTCCAATCGTTTAAAATGACATTTAGAAGATTTTCTGTCACTGGGGGACATGCCGTCTATTGTCGCCCTCTCTAACTCACCGCTTAGCTTTACGTCACCTTTAGATGTGCTCTTGGCCGAGCTACGCACCGCCTAGCTTCACGTTACCTTTAGCTGTACTCCTGACCGAGCTACCCACCGCCTAGATTCACGTCACCTTTAGCTGTACTCCTGACCGAGCTACCCACCGCCTAGATTCACGTCACCTTTAGCTGTACTCCTGACCGAGCTACGCACCGCTTAGCTTTACGCCACCTTTAGATGTGCTCTTGGCCGAGCTACGCACCGCCTAGCTTCACGTCACCTTTAGCTGTACTCCTGACCGAGCTACCCACCGCCTAGATTCACGTCACCTTTAGCTGTACTCCTGACCGAGCTACCCACCGCCTAGATTCACGTCACCTTTAGCTGTACTCCTGACCGAGCTACGCACCGCTTAGCTTTACGTTACCTTTAGCTGTGCTCTTGACAGGGCTATGCACCGCCTAGCTTCACGTCACCTTTAGCTGTACTCCTGACCGAGCTACCCACCGCCTAGATTCACGTCACCTTTAGCTGTACTCCTGACCGAGCTACCCACCGCCTAGATTCACGTCACCTTTAGCTGTACTCCTGACCGAGCTACGCACCGCTTAGCTTTACGTTACCTTTAGATGTGCTCTTGACAGGGCTATGCACCGCCTAGCTTCACGTTACCTTTAGCTGTACTCCTGGTCGCCACCTCAAAGGAATCTTCTTTTCCTCCTTTCCTGTAATTAGTAATTTCTACAGCGGAAGAGATCACCTTTATTACAATCTATTTGACGTCTATTCATCTGAATCTTCTTTTAAATTACAATATCCGTTGGTATTTTCATGCTTTGTTTGAGCAAAACAATAAGGTAATTTTAAAGAAGAGATTTCTTTTATGAATATTAATGTTGAAATTGGCAAGGACGGAATGAAGGACTGTATAGCCCTGGGCGATGTAAACTGGGTCAACAGCTATCACCCTTACACCAGGTGTTAATCCTTTCGAATAGCGTGATCAGAATGTGCCTAGACCCAGTCTGAAAAAGTTCTAAAAAAAGGGAGTTCTGGTCACCGTTTTGGAAAAAAAGGGGCATTGGTTACCAAGAATATTCTCCATGAGGCACAACACTTAACAAAGTAGTTTATTACCAGAATTGAAACTATACCTCACAAACCGCCCTTTATTCCTCAGATATAGCATCGAATGACACTTATACTATTTACCTAAACTCAACAAATAACTAAAAAGAAGGCGCTTTGACACGAGGAATGACATTTTTGAAAATTCGCCGAAGCATTAGTATTAAACTTTTTAAAAAATGAATTCCTGGAGCGTGTGTCGAGAATCTTATATACAGTCGTTTAATCAATTCCTTAATCAATAGTGTTATACATGAGAAATAGAGTTAAAGTATCAGTAAAAATTTCACATTTGCATATATACCCTTCCAGGTTACACCAGGTATTTCGAAAGATTTCTTCTTCTCAACTGACAAAGAGAGCGCAATACCTCGAGATATTTAAAGATTTTATTTTCTTACAACTATGGCCCTCTTATATTTAACTATATAGATTAATGAATATTGAATTGACACATAAAACAGCAATAACTTATACTAATCCGCCTTAGGCTGACGAGGGCCATTAGCCCGAAACCATGGTCTCTAGGTGGACGCTTCTCAGTTTGCCAAAGCTGGTGTTGTGGCTTTGTCACCGACCCGAAGCCGCTAGTTTGCGGCGACGGTCAATAGATGGCGTCAGATTTTGACGTTTATTTTTACGAGAGAGGCGCCCTATGCTTCTATGGATTAATTTCTTCCCGTCAAATTTCCCATTTATACTAGTTTGTTTGGCTAACATCGAGAAACTGGGTTCTTAATTGGCCCCATTCTTATACGCCATTTTATTCGTGGCTGTTGGTGTTTAAGTAGGTTAAGCGCGGAAAGAGGCTATGTAAGGAGACGATACCGCGTACCTAGGCGTACCCGTACGTAGGCGGACTTAGGACGAATGGCTTTGGATAGGATGAGCCTCCGCTATGTGATCCAGAAAGGAGTTGAAATTCTTAAATTTTGTTTTATAAACTGTCTCAAAACATCGCCTATTTTACAACTTAATCCATTTTAACATATTTTCATGGTGTTCCTTCAGTGGAGAATTCGAGGGATATGTTTAATTAATATGCTCCCTCTACCCACGGAGGAAGTCCCAGAGCGTGTATGCTGCTCAGTACCACAACTCGAGGCAGTGAAGCTAGGCGTGGAGGGCCCATCCCCGACTACTTGAAATGTGCACCCGGGTGTGGTGACCGATTGTGGCAGATCCGGGGTGACGTGCTTGGATTACGGAAATTCTTCCAATTTGCATCACGCATGGCAATTGTCGGATCAAACGGTCGTCGTGGTGCACGTTCTGCTTCTTGCTGACACTTCCATTGTCAATCCACGATACAATCTACTTGTGTGGATAGTCGACACTGTGTACGGACACCGAGATATCTTCTAACAATCCTCAAAAATATATATTTTTACAACCATCAATATATTGAACACTCATTAATATAGTGTACAATAATCAATATTATTGTGTACAATCATCAATACTATATGCAATTATTAATACAGTGCACTATTCTCATCAATACATTGTACAATCAACAATGCATTGTACAATCATTAATACATTGTACGATCATTATTACATTGTTTAAACCGCAATGCATATTTTATGCGATCTCCAATATGATTTGAAATGTGATATACATAAAATTAGGTATCCTCCAATACAATAGTTCCTCCTATAAAGTTAATCAGAAGCTACGAGAACAATGAGATAGGTTTCTACGTCATCATCTGTGTATCGAATCTGCGTAGTCATTTTGAAAACTTTGGAAGAGAAATAACACCGATTTATTAAAACAGGTGTTAAATCAATTTCTTACAGCATTCAGAATAAGTCCCATTCTACTCTATCGTCTATTTTACATGCCTATCTCTTTATACATCGCAGCTTTAGAATAGGAAGGAACCAAAGTGAAGTGCATCTGGTATAAAATAGGGTGTAGGAAACGAAAGAAATTTGGCCAACTATGCTAGGTGGAACATCACAGTAAATATCACAATAGATTTAGTTAGGTGATAAAACATCATAAACATTTCAATTTGGTTTTCCTGCATTCTTTATTCTATGTACCTTTGAGAAACCTTCATCATACTTGAGTAGTTGCATGAATTAAAGCGGTGAGTAAAGCGATTAATGAAATTCTAAAATCTGCTACAAAATGTTACTTCCTATTTTTTATAATTTTACACAAATTGAGAAGAGAAAGCCATACGAAAATATGTGGAATTGGACGAACAAATGGTGGTTAGGGTTCACATACGTGAGATGTGAAACAGAATATTTTATTAGCTTTCTTTCAAAGTTAGTAATTTGATAAATATGTTATTTCAGTCGTTATATCTCATATTTGAATATGCTGCGAATGTTTTGATCGAAATAAACGAAATGCTTTGCTATCTTATTGTCTGTATACTCTTATTTTTATTTCCCTCTTGTACAATATCTGAAACTTTTATAAACTATCGTGTCAAATTTTTAAATAATCGTGAAATTGTTCATATTCAGAAAATATACAGTCGGACTTGGAAAATATCAAACCCAAGAGACCAAAAAATAAAAGCGAATCATCCAAAAATTCGAATTAAAAACGGAAATTCTATTTATAGGAAATTCTAGGGACCAAGATTTTTTTTTGCTTATCCCTAGTACACGTGGTACAGGCCATGATAATCATGGTGGGTAGTTAGCGACTGCTTTTACTGTAAGTGCACCACATGTCTACACATGTGAAAAGCAGTTCGACTTTGCACTTACTAATGCCAGAGCCCCGTTTGGTTACTTGCACTCGCTGGTGGGGTTGGACTTTTGCAAGAATCGGGGGCCATTGGAGCATTTTTTTTTTCTTTAAACAGAAAAAAGTGTCCAATGCGGGTTCGAACCCGGGTCCTAGTGGTCGAAAACCAAACGGTTTAACCAGCCTTCCACCGACCCCCACAGGGACCAAGATAAATACAAGTATTTACTTGTAAAGTAATAATATTTACAAGCAAAATACTTTTATTCGAAATAAAGACGTTTTCGAAATAAAGACCTTCGAATTGTACAAGTTCTAGTGCATAATAAAAAGTTTTAAATCTTTAATAAACCACAATCAGGGAAAAGAATCTAAAATGTTTTAAATCCGTAATTCTTCAACGAAAATTCTGTTAAATAAGGATTAAGTATCTCTAGATTTATATGAAAAATAGACACTTCAGCCAGTTAGAGTTTTTTATTTTCTCAACGTTTCGACAAAAATCTTTTGTCTTCGTTAGTAGAAGTAAATAAAAATAAAACATTTTGGCGTTCTCACGTGATTTTTCGAATTTAGTACATTACAACGTCCTTGCAAACTCAGAACAATTTTTAACACCTTGCCAAATCTTTTATTTACTTCTACTGACGAAGACAAAATATATTTGTCGAAACGTTGAGAAAATAAAAAAACTCTAACTGGCCGAAGTGTCTATTTTACATATAAATATGAATGCCGGCCAGGCAGCCTCTATCTTTACGATATCTCTAGATTGTTAGCTTGGAATTTGGAACAATTGACCATATTCAATCCAAGACATGTTTGTAACGGTGACTTATAGGTTGGAGGGAATATTCGGATTCTTGTCAGGTTTCCTTTGAAAAGGATATGAAGCAATTAAAATGTATGTTTACGCATGTTGTCTATCTATATTTGATTGATAACTGCAACCAAGACTTCTAGCCAAGGTCTGTCAGACAATCAGTGCATTGTTAAAAAGCAAGTAACTGATCATCTTGTAAAAAATATATAATAGGTCAGGAAATGCCTCTTTTTTTTGCGATCTGCCATCTAGAAAATCTCATGTGAGCCTGGTTAGGATATGTCTCTTTTGTTTTTAATGATCATCTTGTATTAAAACTGTATCAATGACGAAGATAAGTTTTCTGGAATTTTCTCAAAACGGCGAATCTTAAAGGATTCAGTCTTTTCGTTTCAAGTCTGTGCCTAACATTGAGCCATATGCTTTTTAGCATAAAGCGAAAATCATTTTAGAACTGCCTTTCTATCTATATCGCGAAATAATCTAGTGCTTTCAAGATTTCTGCATAAACATCCATTTTTGAAGCAATTAGAGTATTCTTCTAGAGTATATCATCTTGTTTAAAAACTGTATCAATGAAGAAAAGAATTTTAACGGACTTCTCTCAAAATGATGATAATGAAAGGATTCAGTATTTCCTATTCAATTCTATGTCTAAAATTGAGCCCAATGATTTTTGGCATAAAGTGATTTACATTTTAGAATGCTTTTCTAGTTGTATCGCGAAATAATCTAGTGCTTTCAAGATTTATGTATAAACATTCATTTTTTGAAGCAATTAGAGTATTCTTCTAGAGCAGATTATCTTGTGTAAAAACTGCATCAATGAAGAAGAGAATTTTAATGGACTTCTCTTAAAACGGTGAATCTGAAAGGATTCAGTATTTCCTATTCAATTCTGTGTTTAAAATTGAGCCATATGATTTATAGCATAAAGCGGATATTATTTTAGAGTGATTTTCTAGCTGTATCGCGAAATAATTTAGTGCTTTAAAGATTTATGCATAAACAGGCTATCCATTTTTGAATCAATTAGAGTATTGACATTGAAAGAGTATTAATGATGGTACTGTCGTGCGTCGAGCACGGGGACAAAGACTCAATTTGTCGCGTCATTGTCCAGTCCCTCGAGAGCGGGACTTGATTAGAATGCAAATCCTCCCCGTAAACTCCCTAGGAATCATTTAATTAACGCTGTCCAACACTTTTTATGGGCCCTCCGGACTTCACCATAAATAACCCATTTTTTGACGCATAATGGGAAGATTTTTCCTGAAAGACCATCGTTGTCGACAGCAGAGAGCAATTCCTTTCTTAAGATTATTTTGTTTTTTTAAAGGGGGAGGGAGTGAGAGCACAAATCGAGTTGCGTCGCGGGCGACAACTGAGGAAGTGGTCGAAAATGGAATTCCTGATTGGATTGGTCCCGTGCTGCGGAGGAAACAATTAGCCTATTACGGGCTCCGCGGTGTTCGGGAGGCGTGCGATCCATCACCGGCTACGTGGCCCGCATGCCGCTACCGCCGACCTGTGGCATGTTGCCTTCCTGGCTGTGTCTGCCGGCTTATGGACTGAAAGGTCTGGGAGGCCTTTGCTCCTAGGATGTGTCTTGGTCTCTGCCGGTTTATGGACCGAAAGGTGTGGAAAGCCATTTGTTCCTAGAATGTGTCTTGGTCTCTGCCGGCTTAGGACCGAAAAGTCTGGGAGGCCTTTGCTCCTAGGATGTGGCTTGGTCTCTGCCGGTTTATGGACCGAAAGGTGTGGAAAGCCATTTGCTCCTATGATTTGTCTTGGTTTTTGCCGGCTTATGGATTGAAAAGTCTGAAAAGTCATTTGCTTCTAGGATATATCCTGGTTTCAGGAGAATTAGTGTCATCGTTGTTGTCTTAGAAGGCTTCGTACTGTCAGTGTTGTCGTTATTTTAAGTCGCTCTGAGTCACCGGGAGGTGTGATGGCTTTTCATACCTTGGAATCTGCATGATATATCCCGAGTAGACATGGTGATCTTAGTGTGACTATTGAACTCTCAGTATATATCACCTGTTGTTCGAAATATAGTAGATCACTTCCTCTTCAGCCGTCTCACTTTCCTGCGGCATAGGTTGCAAACGGCCCTTCTTCTCCCGGCTCAATCCTACATCTTTGGCCCGACTCGAGCCCAGCATGGGAATTTTTGTTCAACTTGTTCTGCTCAGCAACCCATCCAGGCCACGATTAGAAACAGTTTGTACTGGAGTGCTAGTAAACCTGGGTATTTGGTGGTTCAGCTATCAGCATTTGTGCATACAAGTTCCCAGAGTTATGTTTTACTTTCTACACTACTGGAGCTTGTGACATCGAAGCAATTACTTATTTTACAAAAGTGGTTCAATGCAGACCTCGAACTGGAACCCTGATTGCCGACAGTTTGGACTCCAAAGTTTACTGAGGGTCTCTATGACGGGAAACGACAATTCCTTCTTTAAATGCTTCCCTGTAACAATCTGTCATAATCTAGGAAACAGGACAAAACGGCTGGATTATACAGAGTAAGGTTTAAAACAAGTTGTTATATATACCATATGAAAATCTGTGGTCGTATATGTTTTAATAGAATTACGTTTGAGACAGGTTTTAGCTTATATCACTTTTGAGAAAATTTCTCAAAAATTACCTCTCCCCACATCCAAGAACAACAATGGCTTGGGACTCTCTCTTGCCCAATTCCACAGACGTCCCTTCCCTTTCTTTTGCCTACGTTTAATCTACAACTTCTTCTTGGAACATTCTTTAATGGTTTCTCCACGCCAAACTTGAATTTTATAGGTGTCCTTCGCCAACCTATTGCAACTGATACACGTGGGCTTCGCTTTGCAAGAAGAGGGTAGACATCCTGCATGACCCTTTCCTATTTTCTTATTTTAACATGTGTATTTGATTTTATATATGTATGTAGAGTAATATATTTGAATATATTGTCAAGAGAACAGGGGTTCCTGGTATTCCTTCTTATTTTGACTGGACCGACCGGTCGGGGAAAACAGTGGCGTCACGTGAAAGGGAGAAAACTCAGTTCGCCCCTCTTTCTCTAACTGCTGGTCGATTTGGGTCATGTACATAGTAACTTTTATATTTAAAATCTTTCATATAACTAATTAAATAAATATTTAAAATAATTCGGAAGCCTATTTAATTATATTTCTTCGCGACAATATACTAGATTTTCATATGTAACATAATTATACAGTAAAATCCTCAAAATGTAGATATAATTCAACTCATCAGTTTGGTCATTATGTAAATGAAACAGGATAATAAAGTTTGATTGAGAGTCCGTCGCACCAAAGACAGGACAAAGGATCTTCGATATTACAGAGTCTCGTTAGTTTTTTTTTTATTTTATATTGTCAAAATCCACAATCCTTGTGATAATGAAGTAATGTTTGTTGGATATACAACAACAACAACAAAAAGGCTTTTATTAGGGCCCATTGCCCTGTATGGATTCGCCATACAACAACAAAATAATACAGTAATTTTTTTCTTCCTTTCCCCATGTGTACGTGAGCCTTTGTTTGAAAAGGGATTTATTTACACATGTATGAATCTATTTACAATTGATCTGTAGAAATTATAGAGTTCTATTGCTATATTTTTCTTTTCTGAAATAGTTCTCTGCGTCTGCAGTGGGTTACTAAATCTCCAGAAGGTGTTTTAAAGAGTTTTTCCTCTTTCTTCACCTAAATATTTGCATTCTATGATATAGTTGGATATATATATGTACGATTCTTTGCAAATATATTCGTATATTTTGATAGTAAAAAGTTCTATAAAAGTAAATATACACTCCTTGTTTATATTCAGAAATTTTGAAAGTGAGTGTCCGTATCTCAGCTGGTGTTAAACTCTAGGTCAGGACGTGATGGGACCGGGACTTCCAAATCCCACAATTTTAATTGCAGCTTTATAGAAAGAGGAATCAGTCCTGGGGGACTCATTAGAAAAACTTTGTGTCGCTCTGAGGTCTAATTTGTAGCGATGTTGTTGTTGTTTCAGTTCCTCATTCTATCTGTATGTATGGTAAGCCAGCTTCTTCCATGGCAGTGTGCAGTGACACATCAACTATCATGTATTTCATAAAGATCCGTCATTTAGACTTTTCACATTTCATATACAATGTTTGCTAGGGAATCTTTGGTGTTTCTTCGAGATATTTAAGCATTTTTATACCTAAGAGTTAGGAATGACTAGAGTTTATTGAGCTAAGGATAATCTATATTGGATCTCTCCTTATTTATTCATTATGTTGTATTCAAGCCTCAAAATCAGCCCTTGTCATTTCACCAGCTTAAACACCTGTTTGGTTATTCGACCGATTTCACAACCCATCTCGTAGGATGTTATAAAATCGAAGCTGCCTCTATACTGGTTAGGGCCATATCCAGAAAACATGGTATAAAGGTTGGATTTTTTTATGTCTGAATTTGCCAAAACTGATGTTGTGGCTCAATTATCGCCACTAGTAAAGTGTTTTACTAGGGGGGTGAACATAAGGCATCATTCAGATGCATAATTAAAAAGAAACATGCCTCTCTAGGTACAAATATATATTGTGAGAGCCGAGAGACTTCCTTCCAGCCTGCTGGGATGACAGACCACGCCGTCGGCAAACATACAAGCGGGGCCATGGAATAGGAGTCAATGAGAACCCAATAGACATTCTAGGGTGTTGTCTTTTTGTCTTCCTCTAAAAATGTAGCTAATAAGTAATACCAATAAAACACTAACTTTGAAATACTTTCTGCGCCATCGCTGGACTAATAAATCGACACACCACAATATCATGGAAAAGATAGAGGCTGCCTTGCAGGCATTCATAGTTCTTTAAATTAAATATACTTCGGCCAGTAAATCTTTTTTATTATCTCGACGTTTCGACAAAATTCTTTTGCCTTCGTCAGGAGCGAATTTATTTATATTATTTATATTCAAAAAGGTCACAGATATGTTCAGATATGGTTTTTAGAAAATAATTTCTCTTGTTATTACTGTCTCTGTCGCAATTCTGATATTTAAGGAGGCTAACAAGTTTATGGTAAATATATTATTGTAGCTCCGTGTACTGGCTTTGTGGGACCAAATATTGTGATTGTATTATAGATACCCAGCAAATATATAATTGGATGAATACTATGATGTATGTTCAATGTCTTATCCTTGGTTTACATAAATTATACAAGGCCGCAGTGTCACACCGTTCGGAGGAAATTAATAGATTCGTCGAATGCCGTGGTCCACTTGGATGAGGAAAGCGAAGGCTAGAACACGGCTGATTCCACACTCGTCTTTTCAGTGATACGCTAACCTATGCACGGTGGATTCTGTGGTCACTGGACATGCATCGGACCTGTAGGCTGTTGTTGGGTTCTGTGCTGCCTGGAGTATAGGATCTCCATCTATGCTTCCTTTCTGTGATGAATATGTATAAGGCTGGTGGTCTTAATGAAGTTGCATGTATGGATTATAGATACTAATAGAGGCATAATTTCATTTTTTTTTTACAAGGAAACTACTGAAACTTTTTTCGCGCGCGCACGTTTCAATATCAAGGCAGACTGAGCGAGATAAATAATTTGCATAATAAATATTTAAATAAAATAGAAGGTTAGCTAGCAAAATGCATGTCTTTTTCTACCTTCTTGACTCAAACTTCAAGGCGGTAAGAGAATGAAACTGGAAGCCGTTTAAACACCGAAATACTCAAACCCAAGTACTCAATTACAACTCATGGTCAAACCTTAAAGGAGTTATACCATTTAGGATATATGTCGGGATTCATAAAATAACTCTGAAATATATTTGATATACAGTGACCTTTATGGAAGACACACGTGATAACCAAGTGTAAACAAATTGCCTCTGTCTCCTACAAAAAAAAACAACAGAATACTGGCGACATAAAAGACTTTCCACTTCCTCATGTTTTGTCTATGAGTGTGTATATATAGGGGAAACATGCCATAATAGGATAAACATACAAGCGATAGATTGCGTAACAACCCCGCGCGAAGAGGAAGATATTCCGGGGTATTATAATAGAGAGCACAACTTGGCTAAAAACTAGGATAAACAGCCCGAAACTCGACATTTTACAACTTTAATTATAGTTTGTAAGATTTGTTAAGAAAAAAGCACATTTTCTGACCTTCCATTATAATTCGGCTTGATATTTACTGGTATAAATATCAAATATATGATGAAATTAAATTATTCAAGACTAAAAGGCTAAATACTCTTTCTTTGGGAATCAAGAAAATCCAACTATAGCTGTGGTTCTTGTGTCCCGTAATACAGGCTGTACCTCAACGCCAAAAAAAGGCTAATTCTAGAGGCTTCCTGAAAAATCAATAAATGCGTATTCAAAGCCATTAGTGCCAGAAAACGTAAAACTATAAGAAATCAATAGTGAAAGAAAATTGAAATTGTAGTGATATCAGGGCGGACCAATATAAGAAAGATTATCTTAAAAGTACAGGACAATAGAAAATCATGCCCAAGCGTCTAATTGGGAATTAAGCAGAAAGAAGGTGTAATCCAGTAAACGTCTGCGGTAGAAACTTAGTGCGTGACGCGGCCGAGTTTAAATAACTCCCAGGTAATACAATAAAGGGGGTAAACACGTTGGCGTGCGAGGCTGGATTACCGCCCAAACATTCCCTGCCACGTTGACTCAGCGTCTACCAGCGTCTACATTAGACCGACCTGTTTGTCCGTTCCCTGAACAAACCTTGTAACTCGGGAATAAGGAAAGGAATATGGCAGCACGGTCTGCGATATTTCATATTGGAAAGTTCAGGCAGAGGAGTTGTGGTTATGAGGAAATAAGAAGAGATAACGTTTGAACATGATAAAAAAAATGAATATCAGCATATATCTCATCACAACCTTTGTTTATTATTGCGACATTAGGATGAATCACCACTGCTGTTTACGATGAAAAAGCGGCAGATTTTTTATAATCTTGTAGTCAAGACAACTGCAAACACATAATCTCTTGAAATAGAAACCCTGTAGTCAAGCCAACAGTAAACATAATCCCTTGGAATAGAAACGCTGTAGTCAAGCCAACAGTAAACATAATCCCTTGGAATAGAAACGCTGTAGTCAAGCCAACAGTAAACATAATCCCTGGAAATAGAAGCCCTGTAGTCAAGCCAACATTAAACATAATCCCTGGAAATAGAAGCCCTGTAGTCAAGCCAACAGTAAACATAATCCCTTGGAATAGAAACCCTGTAGTCAAGCCAACAGTAAACATAATCCCTGGAAATAGAAGCCCTGTAGTCAAGCCAATGTAAACATATTCCTTTGTAATAGAAGCCCTATAGTGTGTTAAACCAACAGTAAACATAATCCTCTGTAATAGAAGCCCTGTAGTCAAGACAACAGTAAATAAAATGATCAAACATCGTGTAAGTTACACAATTCATATTTTTTTATGTTAAACTATATATCGAATTATATATTGCCTCAATTTTTATAATTACAAATTTCAATTAATTCAATTCAAGTTTTGGTAAAAAGTTTTAAATATGGTAATAGTTCCACCATAAATTCTCTATCATCCCTTGCATAGTTTTCTCATCTAAAAATATTTGTAATCGTCTTTTCTCGCTCACTCTACAAATTGAGTTTTCGAGGACAGAATATCCAGACTTGAAGCCTGTGTACAGTTCTCTCTTTCTCTCTTTGAATATTATATGAAAACTCAGGATGTGTTAGTAATGGATAATATTTATCTAAATTGACGAAATTCTAAAATATGTTCATTTATTTTGTGTGTTTTATCTATATAATATGTGTATATCTAATATTAAAAATATATTTTGCGAAAGATTTGCTTCAAAGGAAAGAAATTCTTTGATGATTATTGTATATACCTCTCTCTCTCTCTTATATTAAACATACACAATTCTCATCACCATCATTCCCTTCTATTTTGGGATGATAAGCAGAAATACATTGTTTTTATGCATTTTAAAAGGGAGTTGCCACTTTTGACACATACATATCCTCCTCTCTCATCTTAATGTTGTAATTATCAAAGCTAATTTTTATTTGTATTAATATTTTACTATCATCAGCTTTCGGACCTTGACGTCCTATTACATTAGATTTGTTGACTAACAGCAACTCCATTGTTTTAAAATACTGCGTTAAAGTGGGTCATCAATGGTATAAGGGCGTCTGTGGAATAGTAAACAATTTCTACAAGAAACCTACCGTTGATAAATTTTCCCAAGCAATAAGCAGAGAGAAAGTGAAGATAAGAACAGAGGATACAAAGAAATATTTAGAAAGTGTTGCTTAGTAAGAAGGCATTGATCCTGGTACAAGTTGCTTGGTGTCCCGAACATTCTACAAGTAGATAGACAGAAGATGTATGTAGGTGACAGGTCAAAGATAGAATAACTTCCTGGAGCCAGTAGTTGTTCTTTGTCCGAACATTCTACAAGTAGATGGACAGAAGATGTATGTAGGTGACAGGTCAAAGATAGAATAACTTCCTGGAGCCAGTAGTTGTTCTTTGTCCGAACATTCTACAAGTAGATAGACAGAAGATGTATGTAGGTGACAGGTCAAAGATAGAATAACTTCCTGGAGCCAGTAGTTGTTCTTTGTCCGAACATTCTACAAGTAGATAGACAGAAGATGTATGTAGGTGACAGGTCAAAGATAGAATAACTTCCTGGAGTCATAGTTGTTCTCTGTCCGAGCATTCTACAAGTAGATAGATCATAAGATATATGTCGTGGACAGGTCAAAGATAGAATAACTTCCTGGAGCCAGTAGTTGTTCTCTGTCCGAACATTCTATAAGTAGATAGATAGAAAATGTATGTCGGGGACAGGTCAAAGATAGAATAACTTCCTGTAGCCAGTAGTTGTTCTCTGTCCGAGCATTATACAAGTAGATAGACCATAAAATATATGTCGGGGACACAGGTTAAAGATAGAATAACTTACTGGAACAAGTGATAGTTCTCCCATCACTGAACACATACCGTGCGCCATATTTATGACCAATAAAACTTAAGCTTGTATTCAATTGTAGCTGGTGTTTTTTACAGTCTAGGGTAATCCTACGGGCATACTTGTAATAATTACCTCCCTTAATTACTACAGCTCTCTCTCTCTCTTCTAATTAGCTCTTAATTGGATATAAAACATAATTGAAACACGGAAATTATAACAATTCTTTTTCTACTATTTATTTCCGTGATCCTTTTTATTTTTCAATTGTTCTCAATTTAATTGGATAGAAATGCCAGGGTGGCTGACTATGTCTGTATTCGATTGTCTTTTCTGTTTGTTTCTCAACTAGAAGAGATAATATTCTTTCTTTTCTAAGCAAGTTATTTCTATAGTTCTAAAGTACTTTCTATAAAACTGCAAAATTCGCAACTCTTTGATTCTCTTGGCGCAATTTGCTTAGATACCTCTCTGTATCAACTTAACAAATCTTAGCAATTTGATTCTTTCTCAGAGAGATGATCCAATAAATGCATGGTCATCATATACACAGAGTACAAGCCATGATTGGGAAGAGGTTGACGAATGCTTAGAATATCTTCTCACTGGTGGGGATCGATTTGTGCAAGAATATAGTGAGCTATATAAGTGATTTAGTATTTTTTTACTTGTGTCGATATTGTTTCAAATGCAGATAGTTTAAAAACTTTCATTGTTCCTGGGATATGTGTAAAGAATGAGATGCTAGCAATTTAGAGATAAACGAGAGACCTCTATTTGTGACGTGCTGACCCAAGTGTGTCCAAGACAGGTTTTTATTCAGTTAATATCGAATCTACTATATGCAAATAAGAGAAAACAAACATATCAATATATAATCCGCCATCTTTATCCAAACATACAAAATCTTATCACCAGTCTTATACAGATTCACCGCAGGAAGGAAGCACAGATAGAGTCCCTATACTCCAGGCAGCACAGAACCCAACAACAGTCTCCATATTCCGACGCATGTCCAATAGCCACAAATTCCAGCGTGCATATGTCAAGGTTTATCCTTTTTATTCAGAAACTGAAACTAATAAAAAGAACAAATATTTCATATTTTCAAATAAAACACCCCTCTTACAGGCTATACCTAAAATAATATAATAATTGAAAGTTCTATGCTCATCATTGGTGAACCCTCAACCACCAAAAAAACTGGTCTTTGAGATTTCCTGAAAAATCAAGAA
>CP092865.1:170593452-170605486 GCA_030710605.1 Cordylochernes scorpioides | reverse complement strand
GTCTAGACATGTTTGTAGAACAGGCTAAATTCTTGTATTATTATACAAATGCATTATTGACAAACTTAATATATACAGGGTGTACCAGGTAAATTGGGAATTTCAACAATTGTATTTTAACTGAAATTTTTTGCAAGTAAAAATTAAAATATCCGAATGAAATTTGACACAGTAGTAGATAAATGGATATAGTTTTTATTTATTCAATGAAGTTTCCATTATTAGCTACAACAGTCTCGAGGCGAGTGCGGAATGAAGCACAGGCCTTGGCGACGATGACCTTGTCCATTTGGGTCATCACCGTGTGAACTGCTTTCTTGACACACTGGATGGTGGTATGAGGAGCTTTGTTGACATCTCTCTCAACAACGCCCCATACATAGTAGTCGAGGGGATTGCAACCTGGAGAATTAGGGGGCCAAATATCAGGACCCCAGTGACTAGGGACGTTAAGTGTCAGCCACGATTGTGTCTTTTTTGCCTTATGGGCTGGAGCTGAGTCCTGTTGGAAGACATACTTCCTTCCTGCGGCCACCATGTCCATCCAAGGCTTCACAACGGTCTCCAGAACATTGATGTAGGTGTCAGCGTTTTTCCTAAGGCCCTTCTCAAAGAAATGGGGAGGCATGACATCACCTTCACTGCTGATAACGCCAAGGACCATTACGGAGGCAGGAAATTTCGTGTGCATCACGACAGGTATCTCTGAGGGGTCTTTACAGATCCAGCGATCATTCCTGGGATTTACCTTTTGGTCCACGTCAAAGTTCTTTTCGTCAGAGAAGAACCTTAGCATGCCAAAAGAGTCGTGTTTCAGGTTGTTGAGGAGGGCAGCAGCCTTTCCTTTTCTGTTATTCTTCATATTCTCAGTCAGCAACTGACCTTTCCGAAGGGCATAAGACTTGAGACCAAGGTCCTCATGGATAGTTCTGACAATTGTCATAGAGCCAACGTCCATTTCCTTGGCTATGGCCCTCATGCTCTTCCCAGGGTTTCCATCAATCTTCTCCTTGACATTTTTGACAAATTTTCGCCTCTTACCCTGCCGATCGACGCGAGTGCTTTTTCCTTGTAGCTATCCCCTCTTTGTTACTGTCGGCCTCATCAAACTGCTTCTTGACACGATAAATAGTGGTTTTGGGCAACTTAAGAAAATCCACTATCTCTTTGGGGCTCCTTCCGGCGCGCAGAGCAACGATGATGGCAGCTCGATTTTCAAATTCTCGGTTACTGTTCATCAATACACTGCGCACACATGTACTGTTGCATTTTACATGAATATGGCTACGTAATGAAAAAAAAAACAAGTTTTTAATCTCAAGTAGTTTTTGTTTTATGGACTGTCAAAGTTAGTCCCAATTTACCTGGTACACCCTGTATATATATGTCACATTCTGCTTATAAATTATTAGTAGATGTAAATTTTTACGCCGTTAGGAATTATGTAAATATTTGTAACGATAAAAAAGGCGCGTGATTGAAATAAAGTTAGTCAGATGGTTGATTCTCTCTTTCTTTACGCAAAACAATATCCTCTGCATATTGGCGTGTTACATATATATATATATATATATATATATATACAGAAATATATTAGTTTCACATTTTATGAACTCAAAATAAGCAATTTAGTCTGATATATTTGGCTATTTTTAAATTATAGGATTCCCCCAATATCTAACAATCTTTATATATTTTCTTTTTCTTTCTCTTATTTATATATATATATATATAATTATTCATTTAAACTTATATATAATCTTATATGAACATTGAAAAAAGGTAGCTTTAATCTCAAACTCTCTCTTCTATATTTAACCTTATATAACCATATTTGAACATTGTAATAAATCAGTTTCAATCTCAATCTCTCACACACACAAGAAAGAGAAGTGTAAATTATTAATAGTTATTGGTTTAATTTTTTTAATGGGCTGAAATAACCTATAATCTAAACTGTATCTTCACATATACACCTACTTAATAAATTTATAATTTTTGTATTTTTATATTTGTAATTAACCTTATATAATCTTATATGAACATTGTAATAAATCAGTTTCAATCTCACACAAGAAAGAGAAGTGTAGATTATTAATAGTTATTGGTTTAATTAGAATAGGCTTTAAAACCCTATATTCCAAACCATATTTTCACACATACAGCCTACTTAATAAATAAATATATTTTTAGGAGTTTTAATGGAAAATAGGCAAAGTGAACCTTGAAATTTATTTTCATAGATATGATCTGGCTTCGCCTTGGTTCTACTCGAGTGAATATTTTTTCTGTAAGAATCTTGTTTTTGACTATTATAAATGATGGTCTTGATTCGCCTTTGTTCTCCTTGAGTGAATGATCCCCTTAAGAATTTTGCTTTTTTATTAAACATGATATAGAAATATTTCATTATCATTTATTGACTAAAAATAGGTGAATTAAACTGGTACTTGGCGAATTTGAATATTCCTTGTATGAAAATGTGATAAAACCTGACTCACTCAGCTTTAAACCTAGATTCTCTCATACAATCATATCAATACAATTTTGAATATTTTATTCAAAATATTTATTCAACAAAACTTACGTACCTTTGTTAATGACCATAATTGGATCATAACAACGGCATCTCAAACTTTGAAGCCCGTTTTTTAAATTATATTTTTGCCAGGAAAGAAATCTTGAACGGATTTTTAATTACTAATAGTTTAAGGTTGACACCAATATATTTAGGGTAAAATAATTCATAATATATCGAAAGTCTTAGATTCCCCCCCGTAGATAGTTTAATGGATTCATCAAACGATTTACTTGGGGAATATATTTGCAACCTAAAATTTGGATACAATAGCAATTTAAATTATCTGGTTATTTGAATATTAAATTTCTCCAACGGTTCAAACAATGGATTCTCACTGGAAACACTCGAAGGAAAAATGTGACAAGTATTAAATACCAACTGGAAGTATTGAGCAACCATCCATTGTTGTTGAAACATGACAAGCCAATACTCGGTGGCTGAATAAAATCACTTCTCAAGTAAGTGACCTAAAGGATCGAGACACAAAACCTCGGCAGTGACTTATTGGAAAGGTCTCGCGACATCATTTTCCTCTTAATTGGAATTTTTTCAGATGAGCTAATGGTTCGACGGCGTCCAATCGTTTAAAATGACATTTAGAAGATTTTCTGTCACTGGGGACATGCCGTCTATTGTCGCCCTCTCTAACTCACCGCTTAGCTTTACGTCACCTTTAGATGTGCTCTTGGCCGAGCTACGCACCGCCTAGCTTCACGTTACCTTTAGCTGTACTCCTGACCGAGCTACGGACCGCCTAGCTTTACGTCACCTTTAGCTGTGCTCTTGGCCGAGCTACGTACCGCCTAGCTTCACCTCACCTTTAGCTGTACTCCTGACCGAGCTACCCACCGCCTAGATTCACGTCACCTTTAGCTGTACTCCTGACCGAGCTACCCACCGCCTAGATTCACGTCACCTTTAACTGTACTCCTGACCGAGCTACCCACCGCCTAGATTCACGTCACCTTTAGCTGTACTCCTGACCGAGCTACGCACCGCCTAGCTTCACGTCACCTTTAGCTGTACTCCTGACCGAGCTACCCACCGCCTAGATTCACGTCACCTTTAGCTGTACTCCTGACCGAGCTACCCACCGCCTAGATTCACGTCACCTTTAGCTGTACTCCTGACCGAGCTACGCACCGCTTAGCTTTACGTTACCTTTAGCTGTGCTCTTGACAGGGCTATGCACCGCCTAGCTTCACGTTACCTTTAGCTGTACTCCTGGTCGCCACCTCAAAGGAATCTTCTTTTCCTCCTTTCCTGTAATTAGTAATTTCTACAGCGGAAGAGATCACCTTTATTACAATCTATTTGACGTCTTTTCATCTGAATCTTCTTTTAAATTACAATATCCGTTGGTATTTTCATGCTTTGTTTGAGCAAAACAATAAGGTAATTTTTAAGAAGAGATTTCTTTTATGAATATTAATGTTGAAATTGGCAAGGACGGAATGAAGGACTGTATAGCCCTGGGCGATGTAAACTGGGTCAACAGCTATCACGCTTACACCAGGTGTTAATCCTTTCGAATAGCGTGATCAGAATGTGCCTAGACCCAGTCTGAAAAAGTTCTAAAAAAAGGGAGTTCTGGTCACCGTTTTGAAAAAAAAGGGGCATTGGTTACCAATAATATTCTCCATGAGGCACAACACTTAACAAAGTAGTTTATTACCAGAATTGAAACTATACCTCACAAACCGCCCTTTATTCCTCAGATATAGCATCGAATGACACTTATACTATTTCCCTAAACTCAACAAATAACTAAAAAGAAGGCGCTTTGACACGAGTAATGACATTTTTGAAAATTCGCCGAAGCATTAGTATTAAACGTTTTCAAAAATGAATTCCTGGAGCGTGTGTCGAGAATCTTATATACAGTGGTTTAACCAATTCCTTAATCAATAGTGTTATACATGAGAAATAGAGTTAAAGTATCAGTAAAAATTTCATATTTGCATATTAAAACAGGAAGAAGGTGAATAGCGTGGTATTATGGTATTAGCGTGGTATATTTGCATATATACCCGTCCAGGTTACACCAGGTATTTCGAAAGATTTCTTCTTCTCAACTGACAAAGAGAGCGCAATACCTCGAGATATTTAAAGATTTATTTTCCTACAACTATGGCCCTCTTATATTTAACTATATTGATTAATATGAATAGTGAATTGACATAAAACAGCAATAACTTATACTAATCCGCCTTAGGCTGACGAGGACCATTAGCCCGAAACCATGGTCTCTAGGTGGACGCTTCTCAGTTTGCCAAAGCTGGTGTTGTGGCTTTGTCACCGACCCGAAGCCGCTAGTTTGCGGCGACGGTCAATAGATGGCGTCAGGTTTTGACGTTTATTTTGACGAGAGAGGCGCCCTATGCTTCTATGGATTAATTTCTTCCCGTCAAATTCCCCATTTATACTAGTTTGTTTGGCTAACATCCAGAAACTGGGTTCTTAATTGGCTCCATTCTTATACGCCATTTTATTCGTGGCTGCTGGTGTTTAAGTAGGTTAAGCGCGGAAAGAGGCTATGTAAGGAGACGATACCGCGTACCTAGGCGTACCCTGTACGTAGGCGGACTTAGGACGAATGGCTTTAGATAGGATGAACCTCCGCTATGTGATCCAGAAAGGAGTTAAATTTCTTAAATTTTGTTTTATAAACTGTCTCAAAACATCGCCTATTTTACAACTTAATCCATTTTAACATATTTTCATGGCGTTCCTTCAGTGGAGAATTCGAGGGATATGTTTAATTAATATGCTCCCTCTACCCACGGAGGAAGTCCCAGAGCGTGTATGCTGCTCAGTACCACAACTCGAGGCAGTGAAGCTAGGCGTGGAGTGCCCATCCCCGACTACTTGAAATGTGCACCCGGGTGTGGTGACCGATTGTGGCAGATCCGGGGTGACGTGCTTGGATTACGAAAATTCTTCCAATTTGCATCACGCATGGCAATTGTCGGATCAAACGGTCGTCGTGGTGCACGTTCTGCTTCTTGCTGACACTTCCATGGTCAATCCACGATACAATTTACTTGTGGGGATAGTCTACTCGACACTGTGTACGGACACCGAGATATCTTCTAACAATCCTCAAACAATATATATTTTTACAACCATCAATATATTGAACACTCATTAATATAGTGTACAATAATCAATATTATTGTGTACAATCATCAATACTATATGGAATTATTAATACAGTGCACTATTCTCATCAATACATTGTACGATCATTATTACATTGTTTAAACCGCAATGCATATTATATACGATCTCCAATATGATTTGAAATGTGATATACATAAAATTAGGTATCCTCCAATACAATAGTTCCTCCTATAAAGTTAATCAGAAGCTACGAGAACAGTGAGATAGGTTTCTACGTCATCATCTGTGTATCGAATCTGCGTAGTCATTTTGAAAACTTTGGAAGAGAAATAACACCGATTTATTAAAACACTTGTTAAATCAATTTCTTACAGCATTCAGAATAAGTCCCATTGTACTCTAGCGTCTCTTTTGCATGCCTTTCTCTTTATACATCGCAGCTTTAGAATAGGAAGGAACCAAAGTGAAGTGCATCTGGTATATAATAGTGTGTAGGAAACGAAAGAAATTTAACCAACTATGCTAGGTGGAACATCACAGTAAAAATCACAATAGATTTAGTTAGGTGATAAAACATCATAAACATTTCAATTTGGTTTTCCTGCATTCTTATTCTATGTACCTTTGAGAAACCTTTATCAAACTTGAGTAGTTGAATGAATTTAAGCGGTGAGTAAAGCTATTAATGAAATTCCAAATTCTGCTAAAAAATGTTACTTCCTATTTTTATAATTTTACACAAATCGAGCAGAGAAAGCCATACGAAAATATGTGGAATTGGACGAACAAAAGGTGGTTAGGGTTCACATACGTGAGATGTGAAACAGAATATTTTATTAACTTTCTTTCAAAGTTAGCAATTTGATAAATATGTTATTTCAGTCGTTATATCTCATATTTGAATATGCTGCGAATGTTTTGATCGAAATAAACGAAATGCTTTGTTATCTTATTGTCTGTATACTCTTATTTTTATTTCCCTCTTGTACAATATCTAAAACTTTTATAAACTATCGTGTCAAATTTTTAAATAATCCTGAAATTGTTCATATTCAGAAAATATACAGTCGAACTTGAATAATTCCAGACCCAAGGTACCAAAAATAAAAGCGAATCATCCAAAAATTCGAATTAAAAACGGAAATTCTATTTATAGGAAATTCTAGAGACCAAGATAAATACAAGTATTTACTGGTAAAGTTATAATATTTATAATTAAAATTTTTTTATTCGAAATAAAGACGTGTTCGAATTAAATATGTTCGAATTATACAAGTTCTAGTGTATAATAAAATGTTTTAAATCTTTAAAATAAACCTCAACCAGGGGCAAAGAATATAAAATGTTTTAAATCCGTAGTTCTTCAACGAAATTTCTGTTGAATAGGATTAAGTATCTTTGATTTATATGAAAAATAGACACTTCGGCCAGTTAGAGTTTTTTTTTTTCTCAACGTTTCGACAAAATTCTTTTGTCTTCGTCAGTAGAAAAAAATAAAAAATAACAGTCGACAGAGTTGTTTGCTTTTTGTAGGGGGGCCCGGGTTAAGTTCCACGCCTCCAATGATCAGTAGAATGGCAATCACTCTTCTCAAGTAGGCAGAAGAATACTTTTGAGTTAGCGTAAGGTGGCAGGATGGGTACATTTTGTTATTGTAAGATAGTTTTTTGAAATTATCGTACTTCTCAACGAGAAATTTAGGCTCTTTAATGCAAACGATAAACAACAATGCAAGTACTATGTATGTAAATTTCATCCTTTTTTTCTTGGTGTCTGATTTTAGAAAAAAATACAATGGTTGCCTGTAAAGTCGGTTTTACGGGCGAAGATTTTACGTGACAACGGTAGAATATTTATTGATATGAATATAATTAAATTGCACAATAGGAACAAGGAATTGAATGAAAATAAGAATTGCACAAATTTTAACTATAGAAATATATTTTTGTTTACTAAAACATTGTACATGTAAACTTAAACTTAACTAATTCCTATTTGAGTGATTTTGTTGAGGATAGGACGATGATAGGAGAAATATGAAATGAAAGGAAGTGTTTCTGCTGTAATGTGTCTTGCGAAAGTCAAGTCGATAGTTGTTCCTTTTAACGTAGTTGACTTAGAAACGTTTGATACGCAATCAAGATTATACGTATTTTTCATGAAATTAAGAAACGAGTTGTCAGGCTTTACGTTTTTGTTAAAATCACCACACAGAAGAATCGGTATACTAGAATCAAATTGCACGAACGGTGGCACGTACTGGCTGTTGTGAATGTACGGACCGAGTCCTTGCCATAGTAACATTCCAATATCCTGCATACTAGCTCCTGGATGAATATATACAGCACCGAGTATAAACTTGAAGCTAGTATTAGCGGCGAAGCAAGTAACTTCAGTCATGCACATGTCACCCTTGGTTTTAATGACACGAGTTACGTCTGTAATCGCAACTTGGAACACTTCCGCCGTAGATGTCGATGATAATTTACGATAGATCGCCACTCCACCAGCCGCGTTGGTATCTGAGTTAGGTCGATTATTTTCCCTGGATACGCACTCATAACCCTTGATTGGAGTTGGTTCACAAGTGTCGCGCATCCACGTTTCAGTCAATACTAAATAGTCTGATCGTGGTATCACTGTATCTGTTTCAATGTCCGCGGCATGGGCACTTAAACTTGACAGTTGATGTTCGTTACAATAAGTTGTCCAGCGTCGGTTGCGTCGTCACAGAATTTTACGGCTTGTTTGGTAATTGTGTCTAGAGTGTGTCCACGAAGTCGTAAGTATTCATTGCGAATATCTCGAGTAGTCTGTGAGTCGTTTCCATCTCGGCCATGTTTGAAAACCAATGGAGAGTCCTTTCTGTTATGATGTACAATCCGTCGATACTTGTGACGCGGCTCATGGCTACATATACCAATTGCTGTGGTTGTTTTGAGGAGTACTTGTAAACAATTGTAGTAAACGTCCCACCCTGGGCCTTGTGGATCGTAATTGCACAAGCAGGCACGCAAGGAAATTGTTTTCGCTTGCACTTCACTGTTTTTGTCAACGAAATGTTTACCACTTTCTTGTGCACTGGCACCCAATCGACGGATAAGGTGTTTGGTTTGCTGTGCACATGTGGTCGACATTTGATTTTTGTTTTGGTACCCGTATTTTTGTCTTCAAACTGGAACCATAGAGTGGCGATTTCATCTTCAGCTGGCGGCAAACTTGTGCTGGTCGATGGTCCTCCTGGAGCAGAACGGTCATCTGCATTGGCTGGCTGACGTTCGATGTATAGCAAAACTCCAATAGCCCCATTTACCAATCCATCGGCGACGTCTATGTTAGATGTAATCATGTACGGATTTAAAGAATCAATTCGAAAATCAAAACATTTATTCAGATCGAAGGTTCAAATTTTTGCTAAATAAATTTGAAACTATTTAAAATTTGTAAAATAATAATTAATTAATTAATTAATTTTAAACTAATAATTTACTCAACACTATCAACATTTATCAATAGTATGACATAACCTATAAACTCAGTTTCTCAACTTTTGTGTCAATCTAACAATTAATCAATCAATCATAGTTTACGATAATGAAATATCAGTGTACAATTATTACCTTTATTGTTGTAGTTGTTGTAAATGACGAATCTAAGCACTCCACATTTTCACTACAGACACAGCTGACGATACTTTAACCACACGTGTGAACTTGTATTATGACGCTTTCTTTGTTTTTCCAACGCCAAGAACGTTCGAGAAAGACAAAGACAGAGACAAGCATGCGCCGATTCAATGCGCCTAATTCTCTAGCGCTGCCGCGCAGCACTCTCGTTCGGTGACTCATCGTAACGTTACCGGGCGTTACACTTTTTCATAAGTGACTTCCAGCCGCAACCTAATTTAAGACGTTGTCACGTCAAAACATTTTGGCAAGGGGCTAGAAAATTGTTCTGAGATCGCAAGGGCGTTCTTCTTTCAAGTACATTGTACTAAATTCGAAAAATCACGCGTGAGAACTGCCTTGCAAACTCAGAACAGATTTTATCACCTTGCCAAATGTTTTATTTTTATTTACTTTTACTGACGAAGACAAAAGATTTTTGTCTAAACGTTGAGAACATAAAAAAAACTCTAACTGGCCAAAGTGTCTATTTTACATATAAATATGAAGGCCGGCCAGGCAACCTCTACCTTTACGATATCTCTAGATTGTTAGCTTGAAATTTGGAACAATTGACCATATTCAATCCGAGACATGTTTGTAACGGTGACTTATAGGTTGGAGGGAATATTCGGATTCTTGTCAGATTTCCTTTGAAAGGGATATGGAGCAATTAAAATTGATGTTTACGCATGTTGTCTATCTATATTTGATTGATAACTGCAACCAAGACTTCTAGCCAATGTCTGTCAGACATTCAGTGCATTGTTAAAAAGCAGGTAACTGATCATCTTGTAAAAATATATATAATAGGTCAGGATATGCCTCTTTTTTTGCGCTCTGCCATCTAGAAAATCTCATGTGAGCGCCTGGTCAGGATATGTCTCTTTTGTTTTTAATGATCATCTTGTATTAAAACTGTATCAATGACGAAGAGATATTTTCTGGAATTCTCTCAAAACGGCGAATCTTAAAGGATTCAGTCTTTTCGTTTCAAGTCTGTGCCTAACATTGAGCCATATGCTTTTTAGCATAAAGCGAAAATCATTTTAGGACTGCCTTTCTATCTGTATCGCGAAATAATCTAGTGCTTTCAAGATTTATGCATAAACAGGCAATCCATATTTGAAGCAATTAGAGTATTCTTCTAGAGCAGATTATCTTGTGTAAAAACTGTATCAATAAAGAAGAGAATTTTAATGGACTTCTCTCAAAACAGTGATTCTGAAAGGATTCAGTATTTCCTAATCAATTATGTGTCTAAAATTGAGCCCTATGATTTTTGGCATAAAGTGATTTACATTTTAGAATGCTTTTCTAGTTGTATCGCGAAATAATTTAGTGCTTCAAAGATTTATGTATAAACATTCATTATTGAAGCAATTAGAGTATTCTTCTAGAGCAGATTATCTTGTGTAAAAACTGCATCAATGAAGAAGAGAATTTTAATGGACTTCTCTTAAAACGGTGAATCTGAAAGGATTCAGTATTTCCTATTCAATTCTGTGTTTAAAATTGAGCCATATGATTTATAGCATAAAGCGGATATTATTTTAGAGTGATTTTCTAGCTGTATCGCGAAATAATTTAGTGCTTTAAAGATTTATGCATAAACAGGCTATCCATTTTTGAATCAATTAGAGTATTGACATTGAAAGAGTATTAATGATGGTACTGTCGTGCGTCGAGCACGGGGACAAAGACTCAATTTGTCGCGTCATTGTCCAGTCCCTCGAGAGCGGGACTTGATTAGAATGCAAATCCTCCCCGTAAACTCCCTAGGAATCATTTAATTAACGCTGTCCAACACTTTTTATGGGCCCTCCGGACTTCACCATAAATAACCCATTTTTTGACGCATAATGGGAAGATTTTTCCTGAAATACCATCGTTGTCGACAGCAGAGAGCAATTCCTTTCTTAAGATTATTTTGTTTTTTTAAAGGGGGAGGGAGTGAGTGCACAAATCGAGTTGCGTCGCGGGCGACAACTGAGGAAGTGGTCGAAAATGGAATTCCTGATTGGATTGGTCCCGTGCTGCGGAGGAAACAATTAGCCTATTACGGGCTCCGCGGTGTTCGGGAGGCGTGCGATCCATCACCGGCTACGTGGCCCGCATGCCGCTACCGCCGACCTGTGGCATGTTGCCTTCCTGGCTGTGTCTGCCGGCTTATGGACTGAAAGATCTGGGAGGCCTTTGCTCCTAGGATGTGTCTTGGTCTCTGCCGGTTTATGGACCGAAAGGTGTGGAAAGCCATTTGTTCCTAGAATGTGTCTTGGTCTCTGCCGGCTTAGGACCGAAAAGTCTGGGAGGCCTTTGCTCCTAGGATGTGGCTTGGTCTCTGCCGGTTTATGGACCGAAAGGTGTGGAAAGCCATTTGCTCCTAGGATTTGTCTTGGTTTTTGCCGGCTTATGGATTGAAAAGTCTGAAAAGTCATTTGCTTCTAGGATATATCCTGGTTTCAGGAGAATTAGTGTCATCGTTGTTGTCTTAGAGGGCTTCGTACTGTCAGTGTTGTCGTTATTTTAAGTCACTCTGAGTCACCGGGAGGTGTGATGGCTTTTCATACCTTGGAATCTGCATGATATATCCCGAGTAGACATGGTGATCTTAGTGTGACTATTGAACTCTCAGTATATATCACCTGTTGTTCGAAATATAGTA
>CP092865.1:170521738-170593352 GCA_030710605.1 Cordylochernes scorpioides | reverse complement strand
GATCACTTCCTCTTCAGCCGTCTCACTTTCCTGAGGCATAGGTTGCAAACGGCCCTTCTTCTCCCGGCTCAATCCTACATCTATGGCCCGACTCGAGCCCAGCATGGGAATTTTTGTTCATTTGTTCTGCTCAGCAACCCATCCAGGCCACGATTAGAAACAGTTTGTACTGGAGTGCTAGTAAACCTGGGTATTTGGTGGTTCAGCTATCAGCATTTGTGCATACAAGTTACCAGAGTTATGTTTTACTTTCTACACTACTGGAACTTGTGACATCGAAGCAATTACTTATTTTACAAAAGTGGTTCAATGCAGACCTCGAACTGGAACCCTGATTGCCGACAGTTTGGACTCCAAAGTTTACTGAGGGTCTCTATGACGGGAAACGACAATTCCTTCTTTAAATGCTTCCCTGTAACAATCTGTCATAATCTAGGAAACAGGACAAAACGGCTGGATTATACAGAGTAAGGTTTAAAACAAGTTGTTATATATACCATGTGAAAATCTGTGGTTGTATATGTTTTAATAGAATTACGTTTGAGACAGGTTTTAGCTTATATCACTTTTGAGAAAATTTCTCAAAAATTACCTCTCCCCACATCCAAGAACAACAATGGCTTGGGACTCTCTCTTGCCCAATTCCACAGACGTTCCTTCCCTTTCTTTTGACTACGTTTAATCTACAACTTCTTCTTGGAACATTCTTTAATGATTTCTCCACGTCAAACTTGAATTTTATAGGTGTCCTTCGCCAACCTATTGCAACTGATACACGTGGGCTTCGCTTTGCAAGAAGAGGGTAGACATCCTGCATGATTCTTTCCTATTTCTTTGTGTATTTGGTTTGATATATGTAAGTAGAGTAATATGTTTCTATATATTTTTTTGTCAGGAGAACAGAGTTTCCTGATATTCCCTCTTATTTTTTGACTGGACCGACCGGTCGGGGAAAACAGTGGCGCCACGTGGAAGGGAAAAACTCAGTTCGTCCCTCTTGCTCTAGCTGCTGGTTCGATTTGGCTCATGTACATAGTAACTTTTATATTTAAAATCTTTCTTATAACTAATTAAATAAATATTTAAAGTAATTCGAAAGCCTAGTTAATTATATTCCTTCGCGACAATATACTAGATTTTCATATGTCACATAATTATACTGTAAAATCCTCAAAATGTAGATATAATTCGACTCACCAGTTTGGTCATTATGCAAATGAAACAGGATAATAAAGTTTGATTGAGAGTCCGTCGCACCAAAGATAGGACAAAAGATCTTCGATATTACAGAGTCTCATTAGTTTGTTTTTTGTATATTGTCGAAATTCTTCCACAATCCTCTGTGATAATGAAGTAATGTTTGTTGGATATACATATTTGCGATTCTTTATCTTTGCAAATATATTCGTATATTTTGATAGTAAAAAGTTATATAAAAGTAAATATACACTCCTTGTTTATATTCAGAAATTTTGAAAGTAAGTGTCCGTATCTCAGCTGGTGTTAAACTCTAGGTCAGGACGTGATGGGACCGGGGACTTCCAAATCCCACAATTTTAATTGCAGCTTTATAGAAGGAGGAATCAGTCCTGGGGGACTCATTAGAAAAACTTTGTGTCGCTCTGAGGTCTAATTTGTAGCGATGTTGTTGTTGTTTCAGTTCCTTATCCTATCTGTATGTATGGTAGGCCAGCTTCCCCCATGGCAGTGTGCAGTGACACATCAACTATAATGTATTTCATAAAGATCCGTCATTTAGACTTTTCACATTTCATATACAATGTTTGCTAGGGAATCTTTGGTGTTTCTTCGAGATATTTAAGCATTTTTATACCCAAGAGTTAGGAATGACTAGAGTTTATTGAGCTAAGGATAATCTATATTGGATCTCTCCTTATTTATTCATTATGTTGTATTCAAGCCTGAAAATCAGCCCTTGTCATTTCACCAGCTTAAACACCTGTTTGGTTATTCGACCGAAATCATAACCCATCTCGTAGGATGTTATGAAATTGAAGCCGCCTCTATACTGTTTAGGGCCATAGCCAGAAAACATGGCATACAGGTTGGATTTGTTTATGTCTGATTTAGCCAAAACTGATGTTGTGGCTCAATTATCGCCACTAGTAAAGTGTTTTACTGTGGGGATGAACATAAGGCATCGTTCGGATGCATAATTAGAAGGAAACATGCCTCTCTAGGTACAAATATATATTGTGAGAGCCGAGAGACTTCCTTCCAGCCTGCTGGGATGACAGACCACGCCGTCGGCAAACATACAAGCGGGGTCATGAAATAGGAGATGGCCACCGCTGCGTGGCGCGGCAGATCGGCGGAAGTCAATGAGAACCCAATAGACATTCTAGGGTGTTGTCTTTTTGTCTTCCTCTAAAAATGTAGCTAATAAGTAATACCAATAAAACACTAACTTTGAAATACTTTCTGCGCCATCGCTGGACTAATAAATCGACACACCACAATATCATCGAAAAGATAGAGGCTGCCTGGCCGGCATTCATAGTTCTTTAAATTAAAGATACTTCGGCCAGTAAATCTTTTTATTACCTCGACGTTTCGACAAAATTCTTTTGTCTTCGTCAGGAGCGAATTTATTTATATTATTTATATTTAAAAAGGTCACAGATATGTTCAGATATGGTTTTTAGAAAATAAGTTCTCTTGTTATTACTGTCTCTATCGCAATTCTGATATTTGAGGAGGATAACAAGTTTATGGTAAATATATTATTGTAGCTCCGTGTACTGGAATTTTAGGACCAAATATTGTGATTGTATTATAGATACCCAGCAAATATATAATTGGATGAATACTATGATGTATGTTCAATGTCTTATCCTTGGTTTACATAAATTATACAAGGCCGCAGTGTCACACCGTTCGGAGGAGATTAATAGATTCGTCGAATGCCGTGATCCACTTGGATGAGGAAAGCGAAGGCTAGAACACGGCTGATTCCACACTCGTCTTTTCAGTGATACGCTAACCTATGCACGGTGGATTCTGTGGTCACTGGACATGCATCGGACCTTAAGGCTGTTGTTGCCTGGAGTATAGGATCTCCATCTATGCTTCCTTTCTGTGATGAATATGTATAAGACTGGTGGTCTTAATGAAGTTGCATGTATATATATGTATGGATTATAGATACTAATAGAGGCATAATTTGATTTTTTTTTCAAGGAAACTATTAAAAGTTTTCGCGCGCGCGCGTTTCAATATCAAGACAGACTGAGCGAGATAAATAATTTGTATAATAAATATGTAAATAAAATAGCAGATTAACACGCAAAATGCTTGTGTTTTCCTGGCCTTTCTTGGCTCAAACTTCAAGGCAGTAAGAGAATGAAATTTGAAGCCGTTCAAACATCGACGTACACAAACCCTAGTACTCAATTATAATTCATGGACGAAACTTTTAAAATAGTACCATTTAGCATGTATATCGCGGTTCAGACAATAAGTCGAAAATATATTTAATACACAGTGATCGTTTTCGAAGACACACGAGATAAGCAAGTGTAAACAAAATTCGCTCTGTCTCCTACAAAATAGAACAGACTGCTGTCGACATAAAAGACTTTCCATTTCCTTATGTTTTGTCTATGAGTGTATATATAGGGGAAACATGCCATAATAGGATAAACATACAAGCGATAGATGGCGTAACAACCCCGCGAGAAGAGGAAGATATTCCGGGGTATTATAATAGAGAGCAACTTGGCTAAAAACTAGGATAAACAGCCCGAATCTCAGTCATGGTGAAAACTCAACATTTTACAACTCTAATTTAGTTTGTAAGATATATTAAGAAAAAAGCTCATTTTCTGACCTTCTTTTAAAATTATCTTGAAAACATTCGGTATAAATATCAAATATACGTTGAAATTCAATTATTCAAGGCTATTGGCTAAATATCCTTTCTTTGGGATTCAAGAAAATCCAACTATATACTTGTTTTTAGCTGTGATCCTTGTTACCTTGGTACAAGCTGTACCTCAACGACCAAAAAAATAAGGCTGATTCAAGGGGCTTCCTGAAAATCAAAGAATGCGTATTTAATGTCATAAGTGCCTGAAAACGTAAACCTATAAGAAAATACAGTGAAAGAAAAGTTTAATTGTTGTGATATCAGACAGATAAATAAAGAAGGCTTCTCTAAGAAGTACTAGGACAATTCACAAGTAATGCCCAAGCGTCTAATTAGGAATTAAGCAGAAAGAAGGTGTAATCCAGTAAACGTCTGCGGTAGAGACTTAGTGCGTGACGCGGCCGAGTTTAAATAACTCCCAGGTAATACAATAAAGGGGGTAAACACGTTGGCGTGCGAGGCTGGATTACCGCCCAAACATTCCCTGCCACGTTGACTCAGCGTCTACCAGCGTCTACATTAGACCGACCTGTTTGTCCGTTCCCTGAACAAACCTTGTAACTCGGGAATAAGGAAAGGAATATGGCAGCACGGTCTGCGATATTTCATATTGGAAAGTTCAGGCAGAGGAGTTGTGGTTATGAGGAAATATAGAAGAGATAACGTTTGAACATGATAAAAAATAAATATCAGTATATATCTCATCAACCTTTGTTGATTATTGCGACATTAGGATGACTCACTGCTGTTTACAATGAAAAAGCGGCAGTTATTTTATATTCTTGTAGTCAAGACAACTGTAAACACATAATCTCTTGAAATAGAAGCCCTGTAGTCAAGCCAACAGTAAACATAATCCCTTGGAATAGAAACCCTGTAGTCAAGCCAACAGTAAACACATAATCCCTTGAAATAGAAGCCCTGTAGTCAAGCCAACAGTATACATAATCCCTTGGAATAGAAACCCTGTAGTCAAGCCAACAGTAAACATAATCCCTTGGAATAGAAACCCTGTAGTCAAGCCAACAGTAAACATAATCCCTTGGGATAGAAACCCTGTAGTCAAGCCAACAGTAAACATAATCCCTTGGAATAGAAGCCCTGTAGTCAAGCCAACAGTAAACATAATTCCTTGGAATAGAAGCCCTGTAGTCAAGCCAACAGTAAACATAATCCCTTGGAATAGAAGCCCTGTAGTCAAGCCAACAGTAAACATAATCCCTGGAAATAGAAGCCCTGTAGTCAAGCCAACAGTAAACATAATCCCTGGAAATAGAAGCCCTGTAGTCAAGCCAACAGTAAACATAATCCCTTGGAATAGAAACCCTGTAGTCAAGCCAACAGTAAACATAATCCCTGCAAATAGAAGCCCTGTATTCAAGCCAATGTAAACATAATCCTTTGTAATAGAAGCCCTGTAGTGTGTGGAACGCTTCACGATTTTGCGTGTCATCCTTGCGCAGGGGCCATGCTAATCTTCTCTGTATCGTTCCAATTTTAGTATATGTACCGCCGAACAAGCGTGTAGTGTGTGTGTGTGTTAAGCCAACAGTAAACATAATCCCTGGAAATAGAAGCCCTGTAGTCAAGCCAATGTAAACATATTCCTTTGTAATAGAAGCCCTATAGTGTGTCAAACCAACAGTAAACATAATCCTCTGTAATAAAAGCCCTCTAGTGTGTCTAGACAACAGTAAATAAAATGATCAAACATCGTGTAAGTTACACAATTCATATTTTAATGTTAAACTATATATCGATTTATATATTGCCTCAATTTTTATAATTACAAATTTCAATTAATTCAATTCAAGTTTTGGTACAAAGTTTTAAATATGGCAATAGTTCCACCATAAATTCTCTATCATCCCTTGCATAGTTTTCTCATCTAAAAGTATTTGTAATCGTTTTTTCTGGCTCACTCTACAAATTGAGTTTTCGAGGACAGAATATCCAGACTTGAAGCGGGTGTACAGTTCTCTCTCTCTCTTTGATTATTGTATGAAAACTCAGGAGGTGTTAGTAATGGATAATATTTCTCTAAATTGACGAAATTCTAAAATGTGTTCATTTATTTTGTGTGTTTTATCTATATAATATGTGTAAATCTAATATTAAAAATATATTTTGCGAAAGTTTTGCTTCAAAGCAAAGAAATTCATTGATGATTATTGTATATACCTCTCTCTCTCTCTTATACTAAACATACACAATTTTCATCACCATCACTCCCTTCTATTTTGAATGATAAGCAAAAATACATTGTTTTTATGCATTTTAAAAGGGAGTTGCCACTTTTGACACATACATATCCTCCTCTCTCATCTAAATGTTGTAATTATCAAAGCTAATTTTTATTTGTATCAATATTTTACTATCTTCAGCTTTCGGACCTTGACGCCCTATTACATGAGATTTGTTGACTAACAGTAACTCCATTGTTTTAAAATACTGCGTTAAAGTGAGTCATCAATGGTATAAGGGCGTCTGTGGAATAGTAAACAATTTATACAAGAAACCTACCGTTGAGAAATTTTCCCAAGCAATAAGCAGAGAGAAAGTGAAGATAAGAACAGAGGATACAAAGAAATATTTAGAAAGTGTTGCTGTTGTAAGAAGGCATTGACCTAGTACAAGTTGCTTGGTGTCCCGAACATTCTACAAGTAGATAGACAGAAGATGTATGTAGGTGACAGGTCAAAGATAGAATAACTTCCTGTAGCCAGTAGTTGTTCTCTGTCCAAACATTATATAAGTAGATAGACAGAAGATGTATGTCGGGGACAGGTCAAAGATAGAATAACTTCCTGGAGCCAGAAGTTGTTCTCTGTCCGAACATTCTACAAGTATATATCATAAGATATATGTCGGGGACAGGTCAAAGATAGAATAACTTCCTGGAGCCAGTAGTTGTTCTCTGTCCGAACATTATATAAGTAGATAGATAGAAGATGTATGTCGGGAACAGGTCAAAGATAGAATAACTTCTTGGAGCCAGTAGTAGTTCTCTGCCCGAACATTCTATGAATAGATAGACAGAAGATGTATGTCGGGGACAGGTCAAAGATAGAATAACTTCCTGGAGCCAGAAGTTGTTCTCTGTCCGAACATTCTACAAGTATATATATCATAAGATATATGTCGGGGACAGGTCAAAGATAGAATAACTTCCTGGAGCCAGTAGTTGTTCTCTGTCCGAACATTCTACAAGTATATAGATCATAAGATATATGTCGGGGACAGGTCAAAGATAGAATAACTTCCTGGAGCCAGTAGTTGTTCTCTGTCCGTACATTCTACAAGTAGATAGATCATAAGATATATGTCGGGAACAGGTCAAAGATAGAATAACTTCTTGGAGCCAGTAGTTGTTCTCTGTCCGTACATTCTACAAGTATATAGATCATAAGATATATGTCGGGGACAGGTCAAAGATAGAATAACTTCCTGGACCCAGTAGTTGTTCTCTGTCCGTACATTCTACAAGTAGATAGATCATAATATGTATGTCGGGGACAGGTCAAAGATAGAATAACTTCCTGGAGCCAGTAGTTGTTCTCTGTCCGTACATTCTACAAGTAGATAGATCATAAGATATATGTCGGGGACAGGTCAAAGATAGAATAACTTCTTGGAGCCAGTAGTTGTTCTCTGGCCGTACATTCTACAAGTATATAGATCATAAGATATATGTCGGGACAGGTCAAAGATAGAATAACTTCCTGGACCCAGTAGTTGTTCTCTGTCCGTACATTCTACAAGTAGATAGATCATAATATGTATGTCGGGGACAGGTCAAAGATAGAATAACTTCCTGGAGCCAGTAGTTGTTCTCTGTCCGAACATTCTACAAGTAGATAGACAGAAGATGTATGTCTGGGACAGGTCAAAGATAGAATAACTTCCTGGAGCCAGTAGTTGTTCTCTGTCCGAACATTCTACAAGTAGATAGATCATAAGATGTATGTCGGGGACAGGTCAAAGATAGAATAACTTCCTGGAACAAGTAATAGTTCTCCCATCACTGAACACATACCGTGCGCCATATTTACGACCAATAAAACTTAAGCTTGTATTCAATTGTAGCTGGTGTTTTTTACAGTCTAGGGTAATCCTACGGGCATACTTGTAATAATTACCTCCCTTAATTACTACAGCTCTCTCTCTCTCTTCTAATTAGCTCTTAATTGGATATAAAACATAATTGAAACACGGAAATTATAACAATTCTTTTTCTACTATTTATTTCCGTGATCCTTTTTATTTTTCAATTGTTCTCAATTTAATTGGATAGAAATGCCAGGGTGGCTGACTATGTCTGTATTCGATTGTCTTTTCTGTTTGTTTCTCAACTAGAAGAGATAATATTCTTTCTTTTCTAAGCAAGTTATTTCTATAGTTCTAAAGTACTTTCTATAAAACTGCAAAATTCGCAACTCTTTGATTCTCTTGGCGCAATTTGCTTAGATACCTCTCTGTATCAACTTTAACAAATCTTAGCAATTTGATTCTTTCTCAGAGAGATGATCCAATAAATGCATGATTATCATATACACAGAGTACAAGCCATGATTGGGAAGAGGTTGACGAATGCTTAGAATATCTTCTCACTGGTGGGGATCGATTTGTGCAAGAATATAGTGAGCTATATAAGAGATTTAGTATTTTTTTACTTGTGTCGATATTGTTTCAGATGCCGATAGTTTAAAAACTTCCATTGTTCCTGGGATATGTGTAAAGAATGAGATGCTAGCAATTTAGAGATAAACGAGAGACCTCTATTTGTGACGTGCTGACCCAAGTGTGTCCAAGACAGGTTTTTATTCAGTGAATATCGAATCTACTATATGCAAATAAGAGAAAACAAACATATCAATATATAATCCGCTATCTTTATCCAAACATACAAAACCTTATCACCGGTCTTATACAGATTCACCGCAGGAAGGAAGCACAGATAGAGTCCCTATACTTCAGGCAGCACAGAACCCAACAACAGTCTCCATATTCCGACGCATGCCCAGTAACCACAAATTCCAGCGTGAATATGTCAAGGTTTAGCCTTCTTTATTCAGAAACTGAAATTAATAAAAAGAACAAATATTTCATCTTTTCAAATAAAACACCCCACTTACAGGCTATATCTAAAATAATATAAATATTGGAAGTTCTATTCTCATCATTGATGAACCCTCAACCACAAAAAGAAACTGGTCTTTGATACTTCCTGAAGAATCAAGAAATATCAATTCGACCAATTCTGGAATAAATAAAATTCGATATTTAGTTGATATAGTATTTATTCCGACAGAAGGCGCAAGCCATAAGCAACTTTAAAAAAATCAAAATTAATAAAAAAAATTCTAAAAATATCTAAAAAATGGGTAAAATATAGAAAGAGGTTTTAAAAAGCCATTTTTAAATTTCGTTGTTTCTTTCTTTCTTCGAAATTTTTATTTTAAACTTTATTTTTCCTATTAGGCATTTATTTTCTTTTGGTACATGGCTATTCTTATTTTTAAAATTTCCATTTGTTCTCTCAAACTTCCGTCTCTCTAGAAAGTCTTTCGAATTTCTTTCTGTATTTCCTTATTTAGTATCTATGCTACTTCCCAGTCTGCTTTATGATGTTGATCCGATATATGTAGCCCTGTGTTTGTAGGATTCCTGATTACCTTTAGCCCTTGTGTTCCTGTTATTAATAATGAATGTATCGGGATCGGTGGGAAAAAAATGCTCCAATAGTCCCCGATTCTTGCAAAAGTCCAACCCCACCAGCGAGTTGGTTCAAATTCACATAAATAGGTACCGCTCAGCAAGAGCAACCTAGTTCATGATAATTGAACAATGAATAATATGTAAGGGTTATTCACATATTAAACAAATTTTAACGCGGGATTTAATCCCGGTTCAAGACTGTCGGGAATCGAGCGTGTTACCCTCTCATCCACCGACTTGTTATTATTACCAGCGAGTTCAAGTGCAACGGGGCTCTGGCACATTTATTTATAAGTGCAAAGTCGAACTACTTTTCATATGTGTAGACATGTGGTGCACTTAGAGTAAAAGCAGTCGCTTTCTTCTACCCACCAAAATTATCATGGCTTGTACCACATTTACTAGGGGTAAGCAAAAAAAAATATTGAATTTATTCTAATATTCTCATAGTAAAGACGGTCAAAATAATATGTGATAGCAAAGACGGCTAAAATAATATAATAGTAAGGTCCGAAAAAATAATCTGAGAGCAAAAATGGTCAAAATAATCTGATAGAAAAGATGACCAAAATATTTTTATAGCAAAGATGGCCAAAATATTCTTATAGCAAAGATGGCCAAAATATTCTGACAGCAAAGATGGCCAAAATATTCTTGAAGCAAAGACGGCTAAAATATTCTTATAGCAAAGACGGCCAAAATAATCTGATAGAAATGAGACAGCCATGGAATAGCAATGTCTTTTAAAATCATCTTAGAGCAAAGATGGCCAAAATATTCTGACAACAAAGATGGTCAAAATAATATGATAGCAAAGATGGCCGAAATATCTTACAGCAAAGACGGCCAATATATTCTTTAGCAAAGATAGCCAGAATATTCTTATAACAGATATGGCCAAAATATTCTGATAGCAAAGATGGTCAAAATAATCTAATAGCAAAGATGGCCGAAATATCTTACAACAAAGACTGCCAATATATTCTTTAGCAAAGATAGCCAGAATATTCTTATAACAGAGATGGCCAAAATATTCTGATAGCAAAGATGATCAAAATAATCTGATAGCAAAGATGGCCGAAATATCTTACAGCAAAGACGGCCAATATATTCTTTAGCAAAGATAGCCAGAATATTCTTATAACAGAGATGGCCAAAATATTCTGATAGCAAAGATGGTCAAAATAATCTGATAGCAAAGATGGCCGAAATATCTTACAGCAAAGACGGCCAATATATTCTTTAGCAAAGATAGCCAGAATGTTCTTATAACAGAGATGGCCAAAATATTCTGATAGCAAAGATGATCAAAATAATCTGATAGCAAAGATGGCCGAAATATCTTACAGCAAAGACGGCCAATATATTCTTTAGCAAAGATGGCCAGAATATTCTTATAAAAGAGATGGCAAAAATATTCTGATAGCAAAGATGGTCAAAATAATCTGATAGCAAAGATGGCCGAAATATCTTACAGCAAAGACGGCCAATATATTCTTTAGCAAAGATAGCCAGAATGTTCTTATAACAGAGATGGCCAAAATATTCTGATAGCAAAGATGATCAAAATAATCTGATAGCAAAGATGGCCGAAATATCTTACAGCAAAGACGGCCAATATATTCTTTAGCAAAGATGGCCAGAATATTCTTATTGTTAAAATGGCAATTCTCTCGGATTTCATGATATAATTGTTTTGACCAGTGACCGGTTACTCTGTGGTGTGTTGCGGTGTATATATAGATGGATGTCTTGGTTAGTTAGTTAGTTGTGTTATCTTACCGTGATCGGTTTAATAAAATTCCTCCGGTGTTCAGTGCCCTCTCCTATCTTCCTCCTTTTTCAACAGGTTATGGGCCCAGGAATACGCCAATAAAATAGCATCAAGAAAGTATTTCAAAAATGTCAAGTCTTTACCAAATCGAAAAATTAAATTCCGAAAATTATGAGACATGGAAGATGCAAATGAAGATGATTCTAATTCATTCCGAACTTTGGGGATTATGCAAATAGCATAAGAATCAAGCCTGAAACCGAAGTAGAATCCAACGAATGGGAGAAGAACGACCAGAAGGCGCTAGCAACTATAGTCCTAAGTTTAAGTCCTCCAGAAATAATACACGTGAAGAGATGTAAAACTTCTGCAGAGGCATGGAAGCTTTTAAATGAAGTGCATCAGCCAAAAGGACCTGCAACGAAGGTGTTTCTTACGAAACAGTTGATATTATTGAAAATGAAACCAAATGAAAGGATGCAGGATTATCTCAACAAATTTAGCAGTTTGGCTGACAAGTTGAGTGAAATGGATGCACAAGTCCCAGAAGACTTCCTTTCTATCCTTTTATTATGTAGCCTTCCAGAGAGTTATGAAGGATTCAGAACAGCGATAGAAACTAGGGACGAACTGCCTAGCTTTGAAACTTTAAAAGTGAAAATGCTGGAGGAGGAAATTAGGCAAACTCAATTGAACGGCACAACTAATACCGAACAAGCTTTCCTTGGAAATCCAGAAAGAAAGAATTTGCCCAGCACATCAAAACCAAAGCCAAAGGGATTCCCATTTAGCTGCCACTTCTGTGGAAAGAGGGGACATAAAGCTGCCGACTGCAGAAAAAGAAAGTCCAGGAACCCTAAAAATGAAATGGTTGCGTCCTTTGGGATAAAATATTTGAGCAAACTTGGCGCAAATGAATGGTGTCTGGATAGTGGCGCAACTGCCCACATGTGCAGCTCAAGAGACTCATTCGATCATTTTGAGGAGACTGCACCAGTGAAAATTACACTAGCCAATGGTAAATTCATTGAAGCTATAGGAAAGGGGAATGTAAAATTGGATTGTAAAACCAATACTGGAACTGTAACCCTATCCTTAGAAGATGTGCTGTTTGTACCTAGATTAAATGGAAATCTATTTTCTATTAGTAATTGCACAAGTAAATTTAATATTGTAAATTTCAAGTACAGAAAGGCTGAAATAGTGAATTTGCATACAAAAATTTGCATACAGGCCTATGAAAGGAATGGACTTTACATCTTAAGTCGAATTAATTGTCCTAAGGCATTAGCGACAAGTGAAATTTGTATAGCTGGAGAGAAAAATTACGAAAAATGGCATAGTAGACTTGGCCATTTAAATTTGCAAGATCTCAAAAAGTTAAAAATGCAAAATATTGTATACGGCCTGCCAATTTTTGATGTTAAAAATTTTACCTGTGAAGTTTGTTTGAAAGGTAAACAAACAAGGCTACCTTTTCAGAAAGAGTCTTTTACAAGAGCAAGGGAACCACTGGAGCTGATCCATACTGATATTTGTGGTCCCATGAGAACAAAATCATTGGGTGGCGCCCTTTATTTTTCAACATTTATTGATGACTTCTCGGGATTTATCTTCACATTTATAATGAAATCAAGAAGTGAAGTATTCAAAGGATTTAGAATATTCAAAAATTATGCTGAGAAGCAAACCGGAAAAAGGTTGAAATGTATTAGAAGTGATAATGCGCCTGAATACCTTAGCAAAGAGTTCAAAGATTACCTAGAAGGAGAAGGTATAGGACGTCAGCTCTCTGTAGAATATACACCTCAACAGAACGGTGTCGCTGAAAGAGCGAATAGAACTCTACTGGATATGACTAGGTGCTTCATGATCGAAGGTGATTTACCTGAAACTTTATGGGCTGAATTGATACATACATCAACTTATATCAGAAATAGATGCCCGAGAAATAACGATTGTAAAACTCCACATGAGTTATTTACCAAAAGAAACCTGTAGTTTCTCATTTAAAAATTATAGGAAGTAAATCGTTTGCCGTGAATAATAGGCCGAATAGATCTAAATTCGCACCTCGCAGTGAGGAATACAAGTTAATAGGGTATTTCACAGAATCTAAGGCATACAGACTTTGGAAGCCTGGTACACGTACAATTATAAAAAGTAGAGATGTACGTTTTATTGAACCAGAATTGTCCAAAATTAGGAATGAAGTCGTTGAAATTGATGTTGGTTCAGAAAGGGCTTCTTTCAAGGAAATCCCTCTAGTAGAAGAAAGAGGAAGTACATCAGAAATTGATCCAAAAGCTGAAATTGAAAGCCAATCGGATCTAGAAGTATCTGAAGTGTTAAACGAGCCGTCAGAAAGTGAAGTGATAATTTCTAGGAGAGGAAGAGGAAGACCAAGGTATATTAGAACGGGAAAACCTGGCCGACCAAGAAGGAGTACCCTACAGCCAATTTATCCACGCAAGAATTTTCAGAAGTGAAGTACTCCCCAGATCCAAAAGACGCAGAGGAAGCGCTGTCTGGAAAAGATTCTTATTTTTGGAAGAAAGCAATGGAGGAAGAGTTTGATTCCTTGATTGAGAACAAAACTTGGGAATTGGTCGATCCCCCTAAGAATCGAAACATCATAGGAACCAAATGGGTATTCAAAACGAAATGCAATAGTGATGGTTCTGTTGAGCGCCATAAGGCTCGCCTAGTAGCAAAAGGCTATTCACAGCAGTACGGAATAGACTACGAGGAAACTTTTGCCCCAGTAGTGCGCCAAAGTACTATTAGAATGTTTTTAGCCTTGGCTGTTGAATACAACTTGATACTCCATCAGATGGACGTTCAATCTGCTTATTTAAATGGAGAAATTAAAGAAGAAATTTTCATGACACAGCCGGAAAACTTCGTCTCAAGAAAATATCCAGAGAAGGTATGTCGACTCAAGAAGGCCATTTATGGGTTAAAACAAGCTGGAATAGTTTGGCATGAAAAGCTTGACAATGAATTAAAGAATTTGGGACTGAAGCAACTTCAATCTGACAATTGTGTCTATATCAAGCATGATGAAGGTATTCTCCTGGTGGCAATCTATGTTGATGATCTGATAATTGCGGCTGAAAGAGAAGACACGTTGAAATCCTTTAAAGAAAGTATGAAAAGAATATTCAAAATAAAGGATCTTGGAGGGATAAATTGTTGCCTGGGTATAAGGATACAAATGAAAGAGGATGGTTCAATATCCATAGATCAAGAGAGATATATTGAAGAACTTCTGGCGAAATATAGGATGAAAGAGGCAAAGCCTATTTCTACACCCATGGACTCGAACTCCAAGTTAACAAAAATTTCATCTATAGAAGGTGAGAATGAGCCAGTGAAAAAGGTAGAATACCAATCACTGATTGGATCATTGATATATCTCTCAGTGTCGACAAGGCCCGATATAGCCTATGCAGTTAGTGCTTTGGGACAGTTCAGTAATGATCCTAGGAGACAGCACTGGAATGCTGCCAAGCGTGTCCTCCGCTATTTGAAAGGCACCTCATGTTTGAGGATTACCTACAGAAAATCAAATGAGGCTCTTCATGGTTATGCCGACGCTGATTGGGGTGGAAACCTCGTGGATAGAAAATCTCATACGGGAATTGTTTACTTTTTGGCAAGAGGTCCAATAGCCTGGGAATCGAAGAAGCAGCAGACTGTCACTCTTTCGAGCACAGAATCTGAGTACATCGCACTTTGTGAAGCAGGAAAGGAGGCAGTCTACCTTAGAGCGCTGTTGGACGAGATGGGATTTGGTGAATTGCTGAATGGACCGACTGTTCTGAAGACGGATAACCAGGGTGCTCAACAGCTGGCGAGAAATCCGGTTTATCATGCCAGAACTAAGCATATTGACATCAAATGGCATTACATCAGAAGCATTTGCAGCGATGGACTTGTCGAGGTCGTCCACACACCAACCCAAGAAAATGTTGCCGACATCCTTACTAAAGGCCTACCAAGGTTTTTGTATGAAAAACACGTCACTGGATTTGGAATGTAGAAATCTGATGAATTGAGAGGAAGTGTTAAAATGGCAATTCTCTCGGATTTCATGATATAATTGTTTTGACCAGTGACCGGTTACTCTGTGGTGTGTTGCGGTGTATATATAGATGGATGTCTTGGTTAGTTAGTTAGTTGTGTTATCTTACCGTGATCGGTTTAATAAAAATCCTCCGGTGTTCAGTGCCCTCTCCTATCTTCCTCCTTTTTCAACACTTATAACAGAGATGGCCAAAATATTCTGATAGCAAAGATGGTCAAAATAATCTGATAGCAAAGATGGCCGAAATATCTTACAGCAAAGACGGCCAATATATTCTTTAGCAAAGATGGCCAGAATATTCTTATAACAGAGATGGCCAAAATATTCTGATAGCAAAGATGGTCAAAATAATCTGATAGAAAAGATGGCCAAAATATTTTTATAGCAAAGACGGCCAAAATATTCTTATAGCAATGACGGCTTAAATATTCTTATAGCAATGACGGCTTAAATATTCTTATAGAAAAGACGGCCAAAATATTTTTAAAGCAAAGACGGACAAAATATTCTTAAAGCAAAGACGGCCAAAATAATCTGATAATAATGAGACGGCCATGTAATAGCAAAGTCTGTTAAAATCATTTGATAGCAAAGACGGCTAAAATATTCTTATAGCAAAGACGGCCAAATTATTCTTATATTTATTTATATATATATTATTTTTCAATTTAAAGCGGTATGTCACCCTAGGGACACTTGCGCTGTCATACATGTATGCATTTACATTTGTCTATTCATATATATACAATACTTTCAGGCCGTGAATAGGAGAGTCATATGATGTTAACAATGAGAAAAAGAGAAAATAACGAGAAAAAAGAATTGTGTACAAATGAAAGAGGTGTCTGGCAATATGTACAATAGGCAATATATAAATTATCAGTTTCTCAAAAGATATTTGATGCTATATAATTTAAAATATATCTACAAAAGGGATTGAATTTAGTATATATTTCTTTACTGTAAATAAAAATACTTGGATTTGTTACTATTTAATTATTGTCGATTCTGTAGTCTTGAAAAACAGGTCAATCTAGTAAAGGATGTAATATGAAAAAATATTCTTATAACAAAGCCGGACAAAATATTCTGATAGCAAAGCCGGCCATAATATTCTGAGAGCAAAAACGACCGAAATAACAAGATAGCAAACCCTGTAAAAAATATTCTTATAGCAAAGACGGCCACAATATCCTGATAGCAAAGACGGCCAAAATAACATGATAGCAAAGCCGGACAAAATATTCTGATAGCAAAGCCGGCAATAATATTCTGAGAGCAAAGACGACCGAAATAACAAGATAGCAAACCCTGTAAAAAATATTCTTATAGCAAAGACGGCCACAATATCCTGATAGCAAAGACGGCCAAAATAACATGATAGCAAAGCCGGACAAAATATTCTGATAGCAAAGCCGGCCATAATATTCTGAGAGCAAAGACGACCGAAATAACAAGATAGCAAACCCTGTAAAAATATTCTTATAGCAAAGACGGCCACAATATCCTGAAAGCAAAGACGGCCAAAATAACATAATAGCAAAGACGGCCATAATATTCTGATAGCAAAGACGGCCAAAATATTCCTATAGCAAAGACGGCCAAATTATTCCTATAGCAAAGACGTCCAAAATATTCTTATAGCAAAGACGGCCAAAATATTCCTATAGCAAAGACGGCCAAAATATTCCTATAGCAAAGACGGCCAAAATATTCCTATAGCAAAGACGGCCATAATACTCTCATAGCAAAGACGGCCATAATATTCTCATAGCAAAGACGGCCATAATATTCTCATAGCAAAGGCGGCCAAAATATTCTTATAGCAAAGACGGCCAAAATATTCCTATAGCAAAGACGGCCTTAATATTCTGATAGCAAAGACGGCCAAAATATTTTTATAGCAAAGACGGCCATAATATTCTGATAGCAAAGACGGCCAAAATATTCTTATAGCAAAGACGGCCAAAATATTCTTATAGCAAAGACGGCCAAAATATTCTTATAGCAAAGACGGCCAAAATATTCTTATAGCAAAGACGGCCAAAATATTCCTATAGCAAAGACGGCCATAATATTCTCATAGCAAAGACGTCCAAAATATTCTTATAGCAAAGACGGCCAAAATATTCCTATAGCAAAGACGGCCAAAATATTCCTATAGCAAAGACGGCCAAAATATTCCTATAGCAAAGACGGCCAAAATATTCCTATAGCAAAGACGGCCAAAATATTCCTAAAGCAAAGACGGCCAAAATATTCCTATAGCAAAGACGGCCAAAATATTCCTATAGCAAAGACGGCCATAATATTCTCATAGCAAAGACGGCCAAAATATTCCTATAGCAAAGACGGCCATAATATTCCTATAGCAAAGACGGCCATAATATTCTTATAGCAAAGACGGCCAAATTATTCCTATAGCAAAGACGTCCAAAATATTCTTAGAGCAAAGACGGCCTTAATATTCTTATAGCAAAGACGGCCATAATATTCTGATAGCATAGACGGCCAAAATATTCCTATAGCAAAGACGGCCATAATATTCTTATAGCAAAGACGACCAAAATTTTCTTATAGCAAAGACGGCCTTAATATTCTGATAGCAAAGACGGCCAAAATATTTTATAGAAAAGACGGCCATAATATTCTGATAGCAAAGACGGCCATAATATTCTGATAGCAAAGACGGCCAAAATATTCCTATAGCAAAGACGTCCAAATTATTCTTATAGCAAAGACGGCCTTAATATTCTGATAGCAAAGACGGCCAAAATATACCTATAGCAAAGACGGCCAAAATATTCCTATAGCAAAGACGTCCAAAATATTCTTATAGCAAAGACGGCCTTAATATTCTGATAGCAAAGACGGCCAAAATATTTTTATAGCAAAGACGGCCATAATATTCTGATAGCAAAGACGGCCAAAATATTCTTATAGCAAAGACGGCCAAAATATTCTGATAGCAAAGACGGCCAAAATATTCCTATAGCAAAGACGGCCAAAATATTCCTATAGCAAAGACGTCCAAAATATTCTTATAGCAAAGACGGCCTTAATATTCTGATAGCAAAGACGGCCAAAATATTCTTATAGCAAAGACGGCCAAAATAATTCGAAGAGAAACAGATAAATATAAATTAAAAGAGTGTTATTATTCCAGGTTTCACTCCCCTGTACTCAATGTCTAACCGTCTGCCAGTTATTACATTAAAAACGTCATCTACGGCTACAGGACGACTCTGTATTCTACCACGTCCTTGGCCAAAGTACAAAATGTCCGAAGTTTTAAAAGAATAAGTTCCGAGATGTTGCCCTTCCGCCTCTAGAACGGGCCGAGGACATATGCAAATCCACGTGTCATCGCTAGAAAATCCAAGAAACGTGTGGTGGAAAAGAATTGATTTCCGAAAATATTGTATTTCGGTAAACATCCTTTTTTGTATGTGTGTGTGTAAAAAGGTCTTTTTCCGCATTTCATTTCTTGAGTGGAATGCTCAGAAGCTGTATTCTCTTCGAAATTTTCTTGAATTTGATGAGCGAAAAATGAGCACTTTTCGATTATATAAACATACTCCAGAGTGTGGTGGTATAAATATATATTGGACCAAATATTTAAATTACTCTTCGAATGTTTATTTTAGATTTATAAAAAAAGAGAAGGAAATATACTCTCTCTTTGTAAAAATGTCTCTAGTAGAAAATATAAAAAGATATTCAATCCTTCATATTTACATATACTGTTTATATTCTCATTTCTTAGTTCTCCATAACTCACTTCTCATATTGGCATAAAAACGAAACCCGAATTTTACTTGTTTTACCTATTATTTATTTAGTTAAAAAAACAGAATTGGAAGTTTTTTCGATATATTTCTTATATTTTTCTGAGGTTTTTTGTTTATCTACGCTATTTATTTTATCAATATTTAGTTGGATGTGGTTTGTTTACCCCTTATTCATATTCCGATACTTCTGTGATTGGACTTGTTCTCAAGTGTTGGCATGGATATTTGTTGGCAATAAACAAAGCTGGATTCCCCGTGGGCGATGTGTATGGAGAATAGAAATGTCCACTAATAGTTTTATTATCTCATCTTTCATTAAATTCTGGCGCGTTGCGTGAGACGGGCGTTGCGTGTGTGCGGGCGTGAGTCATCCCGCAAGCGGCTTCTCTGCCCATGTCGTCCATGTTGACCTCAGACTTCCTCTGTCCACGTCGCCCATGTTGACCTCAGACTTCCTCTGTCCACGTCGCCCATGTTGACCTCAGACTTCCTTTGTCCACGTCGCCCATGTTGACCTCAGACTTCCTTTGTCCACGTCGCCCATGTTGACCTCAGACTTCCTCTGTCCACGTCGCCCATGTTGACCTCAGACTTCCTCTGTCCACGTCGCCCATGTTGACCTCAGACTTCCTCTGTCCACGTCGCCCATGTTGACCTCAGACTTCCTCTGTCCACGTCGCTCATGTTGACCTCAGACTTCCTTTGTCCACGTCGCCCATGTTGACCTCAGACTTCCTCTGTCCACGTCGCCCATGTTGACCTCAGACTTCCTCTGTCCACGTCGCCCATGTTGACCTCAGACTTCCTCTGTCCACGTCGCCCATGTTGACCTCAGACTTCCTTTGTCCACGTCGCCCATGTTGACCTCAGACTTCCTTTGTCCACGTCGCCCATGTTGACCTCAGACTTCCTCTGTCCACGTCGCCCATGTTGACCTCAGACTTCCTCTGTCCACGTCGCCCATGTTGACCTCAGACTTCCTCTGTCCACGTCGCCCATGTTGACCTCAGACTTCCTCTGTCCACGTCGCTCATGTTGACCTCAGACTTCCTTTGTCCACGTCGCCCATGTTGACCTCAGACTTCCTCTGTCCACGTCGCCCATGTTGACCTCAGACTTCCTCTGTCCACGTCGCCCATGTTGACCTCAGACTTCCTCTGTCCACGTCGCCCATGTTGAGACCTCAGACTTCCTCTGTCCACGTCGCCCATGTTGAGACCTCAGACTTCCTCTGTCCACGTCACCCATGTTAACCTCAGACTTCCTCTGTCCACATCTCCCATGTTGACTCAGACTTCCTCTGTCCACACCACCCATGTTGACCTCAGACTTCCTCTGTCCACTTCACCCATGTTGACCTCAGACTTTCTCTGTCCACGTCGCCCATGTTGACCTCAGACTTCCTCTGTCCACGTCACCCATGTTAACCTCAGACTTCCTCTGTCCACATCACCCATGTTGACCTCAGACTTCCTCTGTCCACTTCACCCATGTTAACCTCAGACTTCCTCTGTCCACGTCACCCATGTTGACCTCAGACATCCTCTGTCCACGTCACCCATGTTGACCTCAGACTTCCTCTGTCCACGTCGCTCATCATTACCTAATCCCACATAGTTCAGCCTTACCTATTTTCTTGTCGGCTACCCTGCAAGTCGCCGACTAATGATTCTCTATATATTCCTGTGTGCCTATCATTACATCCGCCCATCATAAGCTGATACATATTCTTGGAATTGTAGTAGATGACGTTTTCCCTTATTGGCGAGAATTTTCATAGTCAATGTTACGCAGCTTGATTTGTTAATTGTAGTACGTAGGCCTTGCACGATGCCGCTTATTCTGCCCATTGTTGACGGCAGAAATTCTGTTTCGCTGTAATTCTTGTTGTCTTTTGTTGAACATAAGATCTTGCTATGGTATCGTCCATTGTTGAAATCTGAATTATTCTACTCATAATGCAGATCAATCAGTTCATGGTTTGCTTCAGGCATTCTAAAATCGCCTTTTGTCTGAATATTTCTATTTGTAAAAGACACACGTATCCCATTCAATAACATTGTCCACCACATCAGTTGTTACCATAAAAAACTTGAAAAGTTGTTCGTTGCTGATATATTTGTATTCATCACGGAGCTTATTTCGTCTATGTTGGACTGAGGCTTCCTCTCACGGTTGACTGCCGAATTGTATTGTGCTGTGGGCATACAGCTTATATTCAATAAAATAATCTCTTGTATCAATATTAAGATGGAAATATCAGGCTTCCAGGGAAATGTTTCAATTTTAAAAATATTTTATTCACAAACCTCTTCGGGCTTGTGGAAGCCTTTCTAAAGGAGGAAAACACGATAGTGTCGTATCGTATTTTTCTCCTGTAGAAAGATCTCCATGCTTGAAAGATAAAGAGATAGAGATTTTGAATAAAATTTTAAAAGAAACCTATCCCTAGAGACTTGATATTTTCACCTATATTCTGTAGCAAAGTATTTATCATTTTATTAACATATTATAAAGTTTGATGTTTATATATTTTATTACTCTGTGTAAACTTCCCCTTCATTGATTCTCTTGTATTTTATCTCTTTTAGTTTGAGCTTGTGCATCAAATAAATTGCTGTGTCAGCCTGAAGTTTGTCTTTCCTAATTTTCTATGTTTCAGTATAATACAGTCCATATCACCTAGATCTTATTGTCATATAGTTATTGGTGAATGATATATTCTGTAAGGAGATATGTTCTCACAAGATGCATTTTCTCCAGAACTCCGACTGGGCTAACTACATTTAGGTGATAAAAATATTTCTGTTAGCATAAAAGAATATTCACCAAGTAGCAACAGCTTTATTCAAGAAAGAAACATAACTCTTGATTTATAATCTTACAATATAGTTATTGCAATCGAAAGTTGATGTCTACATTACTCTTGATTTGCTTATTATTCTGAAGATAGAGGTTGCTTGGCCAGCATTCATATTTCTGTGAAAAATAGACACTTCGGCCAGTTAGAAACGTTGAGAAAATAAAAAACTCTAACTGGCCGAAGTGACTATTTTGCTTATTATTGTTAGTGATAATTCGTCCTCTCCATAAATCCGGGTTGCATCAAAAGAGAGAGAGAAAGAATTCGTTCTTTGTTAAAACTAAGCAACATAATTAAATTGTTTAGATAATAAAAATACCTATATTCGCGCTTTTGTGTGTTAAATTATGAATAAAGTTAGATAAACCACAGGAAATCAACCTTCTTTTATTTTTAACAGTTTTATATTGCTAATATGTAAAATTCCATCATAATTCTCAGCTGCATTTTCTCATTAACCACAACACCATCACTCTGTCATATCACGCTGTGGCCGACCATTCCAATCCAGCCACAGACATGCTAAGCCTAACTCTAGACGTGCCGATAAAAGCTACAATCGATCCCAATAAGATGGAATTAACATATTTTCCGTGTCGCCATTATCATTAAGATGAGCTGTTGTCGCGTCTGATCGTTTATGGGCGCGCCATAAGACCACCACCGCCATCTTTTATGAATCGCGCGGGAAAATAATGGGCGGGCGCTACAATTTACAATTTCAATTGGCGCCATTTTGTGGGTGATCGTCTGCGGTTTCCTTATTCTCACTTTGGGTTTACTCTAACGATCTTATTCAGGCTTACATCTGGGTAGCCTTCGGTCTTATTGTGCGTGGATGGGCCGCTTCTCAATAAACCCAACCCTTCCTTCGGCACCAACCTTCCCTTAGGCAGCAAATCTTCCTTAAGCATCAACCGACCCTTAGGTAACGAATCTTCCTTAGGAACCAACCCTCTCAAAGGTGCCAATACCCTTCCTTCGGCACCAACCCTCTCTAAGTCGTCAACACACCCTTAGGCAGCAACTCTTCCTTAAGCACCAACTCAGCCTTAGGCACCGAATCTTTCTCAGGCACCAACCCTCCCTTAAGCAGCATCTGCTCCTTAGGCACCAACTGACCCTTAGGCAACGAAGCTTCCTTGGGTACCAACCCTCTCTACGGCGCCAACCCTCTCTAAGGCAGCAACTCTTCCTTAAGCGCCAACTCCATATTAGGCACCAACTCTTTCTCAGGCACCAACCTTCCTTTAGGCGCTAATCCTCTTTTAGGCACCGAATCTTCCTTTTGAACCAACCCTCCCTTAGGCGCCAACTCTCTTTTAGACACCAACGCCCTCTTAGGCGCCAACCCAAGCGATTTCTCTTTAAGCTCCCTGACTCGACTTGATGAACCAAATTTACTATTTATATCACAATTTTGCCTCCTTGGCATTTGTTATTTTATTACAAGATTCTCTTTAAACAGCCTTTTGAAAGTAAAGCGAGACTTTGTACTTTGTATTTCTACAATATTACCACTGATATTATTTTAACCTCGTACCTGACCTTGCTATAACTAACAATCAAATAGCCTAGGTTGGCGTAAGTTTCGATATAAAACGACAAAAAATTCCCGCAACTTTTAAAACACAAAAACCATGAGCCTGCCAGGATTCGAACCTGTAACCTTCTCTGATCCACATAATCCGAGCCGTTAGACGTCGTACCATGCCATTGACGATCCACATTTATTCATACCAATATGTGCTCTATACATGTGCTATATAGAGGAACTATGCGCTGATAGACAAAAGGTAAATAAGTATATAGACATAGACAAGACATATATTGATTTAAATACAAATTATATTTAAAAAATATATTTGTACTATTTTTTTTTCAAATATAATGTATTGTGTACTGTGTACACATGTACATAGTAAATTTGTACTGTCATATTGTACTGGAATAAGATGCCTTTTCATAAAACATTATATTATCAAATATTTTACTTTTTTTTTTAATTAGAACAAATAGCTGTTTCACTGATTCATCTGGTCGCACCGTGAAATCAGACGACGCGCTCAATGTGTTCGAAAAACCTTTTCCGGTAAACAAGAACTTCCTTTTTTAACCTAAATTTTAAATTCAATTGTATTTTATGATATGTATATTAGTATATATTATCATATTTAAAGTCTCACAAATATAAGGTTGTCCCAAAAGTTCGTGTTTTCTTAAAACGTTGTTTTTCTTATTACTTGGCGAATAATATTATTACAGCTAATACATAATAATACATAATACAATTACTTTATACATAATACAAAGACATTATACATAACGTTGAATAATATTGGTATTTCAATTTTTTGCAAGTGTTTATGAACTTTTGGGACAACCTTGTAATACAAAAAAAAAAAACATAAAACAACGCAAGTCAACATTTTTATTCTTTTATAATTATCAATTCATTCATATATATAATGTTTTTTTTGCCAAATATTATAAAAGAAATTATATTTTAGAGGTAAATATGAATACTTGTACGATTACACACCAGGATCATCAATCTTTAATTGCGAAGTATTTTATCAAAATTCAACTAATTGCGACTATACTATAAATGCATACTTACACGAAACTATTTCCTGACCGTATAAAAAACGGCAATCGCTATATAGCTATAGCAATCTTGAAAGAATCACTCCGGGAATATGTTCACAATCTATCTAAGCTAGAGACTTACAGATTACGGCTTGATACAAAACCTCTTTCTGAACCAGGAATCAAAGTTGTGGCGTAGTTGTTCTAAGTGAAGACATCAATGAAGGCACTGCAAATATCTGCGCTGAAGTTGGTTTCTTGAATAGGGTATCAGCAAGAATACGAGAAAATATTTGCTTCTTCAGGTAAAGTTGCATTATAGCATAAATCAAACTGGAAACTCAAGAAACAGAAGCTATGGAATGGGATATGTCAGAATGTCTTAAGAAAATCTTAAAGAATCGTCCAAAAAACAGTACCATAAGCTACTGTTGCTATTTCATGATACGTTCAAACCGCTTGCTATTTTTAATTGCTTAGAGTTCAATTGATATTATAATACATCTTTATCCCTGACTTTAGAGTTCAATAAGATCAACAAGCAATCCAAGGCACGTTTCTTTAACTATTCTTATTTCTATAATTTTCGGGCCAACATGCCCTTCAACAGGAGAACTATAAGTATGATTTCTAGAGAATACAAGTATAGGTAGCTAGAGAGAGAGAGAGAGAGAGAGAGAGAGAGAGAGAGGATAGAGAAATAAAAATAGTTAAAGACACCTGGCCCTGGATTACTTATTGATCCTATTAAATTGTAAAGCCAGGGATGAACATGTATTATAATATCAATTGAATTCTAAGCAATTGAAAATAGCAAGTGGTTTGAACGTATCATTAGACAGCAACAGTAGCCTATAGTACTGTATTTTTTGGACGATTCTTTGTGATTTCCCTAAAACATTTTGACATATCCCATTCATTAGTCGCTGTTTTGGATTTCCAGTTTGATTTCAGCTCTAATACAACTTTACCTGAAGAAAGAAACACACTTTCTCGTACTCCCTAAGAGAGAGCTGGTCATTTTGAAAGGTGACAAATATCTTGAATGCCATATGGTACTTTGCCTATGTATTTCGGGATAAAATGTATATTAATGAGAATATAGTACAAAAGTGAGAATTTGTACTAGGATCATGTTATTACATCTCGAAATTGGATCTCCTGAACGTGCAATTGAAAGTTTCTGATAGTTTGCGCCATCTGTAGGAATAAAAATAAACTAAACGTTGGTTAATCCACTAATATCGGTAGATTCCACTTTCATAATTTTTTCATATTTTCGCGTTCTCACGCACTTTTGGTCCTAAATACGTATTCCTTGATTTTTCAACAACCTTCTTGGACCATATTATTTTGTCATTCAGATACAGCCTGTATAAGGCTAACGAGAGCCAACAGCCTGAAACGCGTACGTGTTTTCCTTGATTTATCAAGAAATAGAATTTGTGGTCAATATTTTGGAAAAAATTTTGAAAAATCAATGAATAGTTGGAATTTTACTCCGGCAGATGTCGCAAGTTATCAGCAACTTTCAGTTACGCAGTCAGAAGATTCGTTTTTCTTAATGAGACTTTATCACCATGTTTCAGAACCGAGTTCAATGTTGTTCTTTCCTTAGAACTATTGGACGTTAACTGCATTTGGTTCAGTTTGTTAGACAAAAGTTGAAACATAGTTGGAGACAATATTCCGGAGCTTCAAATCATCCCGTAGGATTGAATGAATGCTTGTTGACTAAGTTCCTTTTCTTTCTGTAATAGGTACTCTTCAAATATTCCATTTCAAAGCTTCTAATTTTCGATTTATGTTCAAAACTCGATGTGAAAGATCAATTTGATCGTTAATAATATCTCTCGAACTTGTTTTCTCCATTCAATAAACCATTATAGTTGGATATTTCTAATAGCCTCCCTCACCAAAACCTAGTTTCCATTGTTAAATATATTTCATATTTAATAATACAGTATAACCTCCCTGTAAAGGACACCTAATTACAAATCCAAAGTGTCCTTTAGGGAGAGAGGTGTCCTCTTACCGGAGAGTTACTAAATTGTAAAAATAGTAATTTTGCAAATAAAAACTGTCCTTTGTGGGGAGGTGTCCAATAAAGGAAGGTTCTACTGTATATATTTTAGAAATAAAATCATAAAATAAATCTTTTATTTATTTCAATTTAAAGCGCTATGTCCCCCTAAGGATACCTTAACTCTCATACATGTATATTTCTACAGTTTCCAATACCTATTTACAATAATTTTAGTCCATAAAGAATAGTCCTTAAAAAGGAAAAAGAGATGAAATAAAAACATTGTCATCAAATATTTACATCAAAATTGTTCATTTATCATTATTATTAAAAGAGAATAGAAAAAAGTATCTAAGAGTTTAAATATTGTAGCAAGGTAGTTATTATTTTATTAACAGAGTATCATTTTTTATGTTTATATTTTGCTACTCTGTAAACTTCCCTGATTGCTTATCTTTTTTTATTATTCATAGTTTGTTCTTGCTTTAAATAAATTGCTGTGTCATCCTAAAGTTTGTCTTTCCTAATTTTCTACGTGGCAATATTCTAAGGACAAATGAAGCTCTTGAACCTTAACGAGAACAGAGAACTGTGTATAAAAGAAAGAGATTTCATCAACATATTAAAAATAAATCCTAACAAAATCTCTCCACTAGAAGTCGATAAAAAGCGATGGAAGATAGGTTTAGTTCTTCTTCCAAGCGACACCAGTATTTTAAGACTAAGGAAACCTGAAGCTAAAAGAGTATATCGTAAAGATAGAAGCTGCCTGGCCAGCATTCATAGTTCTTCAAATTAAAGATACTTCGGCCAGTAAATCTTTTTATTACCTCGACGTTTCAACAAAATTCTTTTTTCCTCGTCAGGAGCGAACAAAAATTAAAACATTTGGCAAAGCGTTAGAAATTATTCTAAGGCTGCAAGGGCGTTCTCACGCGGTATTTCAAATTCTGTACAATAAAAAGAGTTACTGGCCGAAGTATATATTTTATTAAAATAGTGTAGTATTAAGCGGTTATATTATTTGAAGATAATTCTTTGTGAGAAGTTTAAACTATTTTTGACGGGTATGATTATTTATGAAATAAAACAGTTTTCTACTGCCCTTACTGCAATGATAGAACATTGGGAAGGCATGACTTATCAGTGGTGAACCTTCCCAGAGGTTTAGCCAGTTCAATCTGCCATACCATGGAATATTGTACGTAGAACTGTTTTTCTTTTATACTGATACTGAAGCTGACCTCTTGGAGAAGCTATTAAATTGTTTTATATCAAAAAGAATCATAAGCGTCAAAAATAGTTTGAATTTCTCATAATAAATGACACTCTAATGTATAATGCTAATATAATTCTTTGTTTTATTAAAAAGGCATATATTGGATCAAAATATCCTTTATTTTACCAATATTTCATAAGTTTTTTAAAATTCTTAATGCTGTTGACGTTATGTGACGCTGAGTTTGTTGTTGACACACTTTAAAATGTTATAACACCTTGATAAAGGTTGGCGTTCAGCTAACTGAAATATTGGTAAAATAAATGATATTTTGATCCAATATATGCCTTTTTAATTGAAGATTTATCTATGGATTGCTCTATTTTCAAAATAATTCTTTGTATTTATGTAAAAAATCTCTCTGTGAGGCATAGTTACCCATTATAATACCACAGAGTAATAAGATATGATAGGACTTTAATGATGTGAGTATAACTAGAGGAGTCTGGCTATTCTAGGAGCAGTGGTCCTGGCAGGTGGAAGGATATTGGTTCATCCAGGTCCAGAATAGAGCGGAAGAAATTGTAGCAGCTGCCCACATCCAGCAGAAAGTTTTCAACCAGCAATAATCGCGCATCGGAAAATCCTCCCTGGTTTGATGTTTCATGGAAAGAACCGACATCATTACGATCTTAGATAATATTTCCCATTATTGTCCAAGTATTTGGAGCTTTTATACTTTCTACCCCGGGTTGGACAATCCCAGGGTACAATGCAAGGCTCTTTTTTTATAGATTTCAGGATTTATGTCTCACGTTAACAGAGTTGGATCAAGTGATGCACTCTATGCGAATAGCAAAAACATTTTGGATGATATTGAATTTTTTATTAGAGTGGAGAGAGCTGTCATCCTAAAAAAAAGGTTAATGCCTAGAAAAAGATTTGATATAAGCCTTGAAAATAATGCGTCATTGGAAATGTCCTTTCCTCCACTGGCTCTTCTAGATCTTTAAGAGGAAGTTTCAAAATAGATCAACTATTAATTTACCTAATTTTATATTTGTTGAAGATGAATTTTATGTGTCCTTGTTAGAGCATAGGTCTTCCTACGAAAATAAACATTCATTTATATAACTTACAAAATTCATATAAAATATTGTTTATTCATGTTACAAGTTATATACCTTATATATATTTTTATATAATATTTTTATTTATGGTATCAATACAATTCTCTATCCTGGGAACATCCCTGCTGATAAGTTGAAACAGTCGATATTTCTATCGCAAATAACATTTCTTCGCTCCAAGAAATAATTCTCCAGACTACCATATTAATTATCTGTTTTATCGGCAATAAAATGTATATATTTTGATATTGAAATTGTCATCTGCTGAATATATCTCTCTCCCAGCGTTCTCACATTGAAGAAGAAGCTACAGTTTCAATTATATCGTCCATTTACAAGATGCTGTTTTCACATCAGCAATATACCTTGGCTGCAACATTGATCTTCAAGGAATCGAAGATAGGCAGCGCCTAGCAAATTACAATATCATCCATCCATCTAACCAACAACAAGATGTTTTTAATAAAGAGGATAGATGGGGAGGCAAATATTTATTTAGAAACAAGAGATCGATGGATTCAAATTGTGGTGGCGGCAATTACACGGGGAGACGTCGGATCGACCGCGGGAGGGCCTGGGAAGCCACCAGCTGGCCATTGACAGCGGTCTTTGTCGCCCACAATGACCACACGCACACGCCCCTAATGGGCACATCAGGTCGGTCAGACGCCGAAGTTAATGAGATTGATTGATGAGAGTTCCGACCGCTCTCCAAATTTTAAATAAAAGTCCCTCGTTGAATTCTTTCCTCGGCTCCGCTTCACATCCTGGAGTAATGCCATCGTTAACGCCGCTCTATTAACCTTGCTCATTGTGGAACTGTTTGTTTGGTTCAGGTGGTACTGTAATTGGCGATATATATATATATATCTATATATATAGTGTATACCACTTATCTTGGCAAGAATACGCCTCTCTATTAATATAGCTCATTGTGGAATTGTTTGTTTGATTCAGGAGTCAGCTCAGGTGGTACAGTAATTGGTGATATATATGCCTATATAGTGTATACAACTTATCCTGGCATGGAGACGCCTCTCTATTAATATAGCTCATTGTGGAATTGTTTGTTTGATTCAGGAGTCAGCTCAGGTGGTACAGTAATTGGTGATATATATGCCTATATAGTGTATACAACTTATCCTGGCATGGAGACGCCTCTCTATTAATATAGCTCATTGTGGAATTGTTTGTTTGATTCAGGAGTCAGCTCAGGTGGTACAGTAATTGGTGATATATATGCCTATATAGTGTATACAACTTATCCTGGCATGGAGACGCCTCTCTATTAATATAGCTCATTGTGGAATTGTTTGTTTGATTCAGGAGTCAGCTCAGGTGGTACAGTAATTGGTGATATATATGCCTATATAGTGTATACAACTTATCCTGGCATGGAGACGCCTCTCTATTAACATAGCTCATTGTGGAATTGTTTGTTTGATTCAGGAGTCAGCTCAGGTGGTACAGTAATTGGTGATATATATGCCTATATAGTGTATACAACTTATCCTGGCATGGAGACGCCTCTCTATTAATATAGCTCATTGTGGAATTGTTTGTTTGATTCAGGAGTCAGCTCAGGTGGTACAGTAATTGGTGATATATATGCCTATATAGTGTATACAACTTATCCTGGCATGGAGACGCCTCTCTATTAATATAGCTCATTGTGGAATTGTTTGTTTGATTCAGGAGTCAGCTCAGGTGGTACAGTAATTGGTGATATATATGCCTATATAGTGTATACAACTTATCCTGGCATGGAGACGCCTCTCTATTAACATAGCTCACCGTGCAACCGTTATGAATGCAATCAAGAATTAGTTCCAGCCAAGTGAGCAGCGCACCCGCGACGTGCCGTAGCATTCGTCCGCGAAGTCTGCCACGTTTATTTTTGTACAGTTTTTATAGATGGATGAATTTGCATATTTACATTTTATCACAGGCTTATCATATTTACATACCTATTTTGGCGAAAATAAATTATAGATCTTGCTATTATACAAATTATGACATATATATATATATATATAATGTATGCCACTTATCTTGCCATGGAGACGCCGCTCAACTAACGTATGATCTACCATCCAAATAAACAGGAACAGAACAATTAATTGTTCCGAACAACTGTTTTCCTCAAATCTCTACAATACTAGAAATATTAATTTCTTCTACCTCATTCCTTTTAGGTAAATTACTCCAATAACACCATTCAATTAGCATTTTTCCTTCACATACATTTGAGAATATATTTATGTTTTTTATTAAGTCAATACATTTTAGAGCGTTCTTTTTACCTTCGACTTGATATTTAGTGTCACTAGGAAAGGAATTCTATATCTTTAGTTTTTCCTGCGATCGTTAAATGCATGGTGCCTCTGGTGATTTTCCATCAAAATCTGCAGCGGTGGCAGAGGCGCCACATGTACATTATATATAATATTTATATGATTATTTTGTATATCATCTTCAAATCACTTTAGGGATTTCTCATTATTAATAGGTACGGATTGTGCATGTTGCCATTGTATTGACATGGTCATCAATAAATCAGTTTTAATTGTCTAATATCTAGTTCAATCTAGAGAAATGCTAATGTCAATACACTTACGTTATCAAGGTATATTCCTTCAATTTCCAGGGAAATGTCTTGTTTAAAGAATTGTTACAGATAAGTGAAACACATGTTCTAACGTTTGTTTCTCAACTTGATACATATTCACCCGAGAAACCATTTCTTTATTTTTATCTTAGAAAATATGCTTGCGTATTGACACTCCAATTAACGCATGATCACATCCTCGTGAGTTAGTTCAACTTGATATCTTAGAATAGATATAATATTTAATCTATTTCTATAATAGCCCTTAATTTTGATACATACAAAATAAACCTAAATTTACTATCATTATGGAGTATACACATCACTAAGTATATTAAGAAAAAGGCATCTCCTTATCGTGCAACTGAAAGGTAAATAAACCTTATATATCACAGTACAATTTTACACTTGTACTATTTTGTTCATATATATCTTCAGTAGTCTCTCTCTCTTGTCATTATAGAATCACAGTTTGATAAAGACAACAGTACTGGATGTGATTTTGCTTGTCGAAATATCAATAGAATAGTAAGTGTGGCAAATCAACTATAAAACTTGTGGATTGGAGATACCTAAAATATAAGTTTTATTTGAATTCTGTATTTATCGAGAAATAAAAATCGCGAAATTTTTGGCATTTCAATCAGAAACAATGATAAACTGCTCGTATCAGCATATAGAAAAGTAACTCTATATACCACTTCATAGATAGGCAAAACTCCATGACACCTTTGTAGTATAAGAAACTTGTGAAACTCGCTTTATAAGGTGGTACTTCTTTTTAAAACATTTATAAACGTTAACCGAGATTACATATCGTACAATAAATATAAATAAAACATTTTTTTATCACAAACATATAAATATAAATTATGGTGTTTAAGATATTCACCGTTCATAGAGTGCAGGCCTATCCACATATTCTCATGTCCAGCAATGGCCGCAGCCTTGCAGAAAATTGACATGGACCCAGAACAGCAGCTTCACACATCCAAGATAGTGAACATTGCTGTGATAGAGATACACGGTGACATCTGAGGCTCTTCATTGGTCACGACAACAACAACATAGAGTGCAAGGAAACTATTGATGAACTGCTTATTCAGAGAGAGCGCCATTTTAACCTTATTCAATCTAAATGATAAAAGTAATGATGAATAGTATTCGGGCAAAGTCATTTATTCCATCTTTAAAGAATTTCCAGATATAGTCCAAATTCTTAAATAATTTGCAATATACTTAATTATAACGATACCATGGCTCATAGGGTTTCCAGAAATATTATTTTCCAATGAGTTCAAATAATCCTCATTATGAATTATTTTATATATAGTCTCTTATAATATATCTATATATATATATTTATTTAAAATAATTATTTAACAATCTAAATATATAAATGTGAAATTTCATAAGTGGGTTTCGCTAAAAACTTTCGTTAGAATGAACCAATTCCAACCAAATTCAAAACACATATGTAAAATTAAGATATAGAATATTTTGCGTAAGATCAAAATAAGTAACTTAGCTAATTACATATTTTATTAATTACTTACAAATAATACTATAGAATTAATACTTTTTATTCAGTTACGAAACGTAGAAATTGTAAATGTTCAACATTCATTATTATACTTTTCTTTTATAGGTTTGGACTTTTTTTATATATCAGCTATTTATGTTTTAGGGGTCACTCGACTATTTCATCTATATAGTAGTTCCTTGTTGTTTAATCAAGTCAACTTCAACAACGATAAAATCATTTATCGACAATGTCATCACCATTAAAGAAGAAGATTGTGTGTTATAATAGTTAAATGTTATCGGAATAAGACTCATTCCAACTTTACAAGGTGAACTGAAATGTTATTTAACCAGTAATCTCCTTTTATACAAAATAGAAAAATAGAGGTAAAGAGGAAATATTTTACATAAAGTTAGAACGATTGACAAATGCCATGATTTTACATAGTCAATAATAAATACAATATTATTATAGGTTATTTCACATATCACAGTCCTGAGCTATACTTTGGTTGATGAAACTTTACAGCAAAGTTGATGGAGAAGATTCAAAGATACAACTGTAAGTAGAGCTTGAATATATTTTTAAAACCTTCTCTTGTAACTATAATAGTTTAAAATAATAGTTTTATGAAACAAACGAATGTTTTAGTACTGATTATCTATCACCTTGTGCAGGTTTATTAATTTTAAAAATATATATATTTTTTTTTACATTTTATTTCAATTCAAAGCGCTATGTCCCCCTAGGGACACTTGCGCTGTCATACATGTATGTCTTTACATTTGTCTATACATATATATACGAGGTGCGTTCAAAAAGTATCGCGAATTTTGAATTTTCGCGGGTTACGTATATTCGAATTTCGATCTTTTTGTGGCTTTATGTTGGTACTCATGTCTCTCACTTATGCCGACAAGCTCGGCCATTATGAATTTTCACTTAATTGTTGACAGCTGCTTTGCTTGCAGGTGTTTTGGATCGTCTTCGATTTTTACATATTAAAAAAAATGGACCAAAGTACCTGTATCAAATTTTGTGTGGAAAAACGAAATTAAGTGCGCGGATGCATTCCGAATGTTGACTGTGGTATACGGAGAAGCTACCTTGGACCGAAGCAACGTTTATCGGTGGTACAAAATGTTCTCAGAAGGCCGAGAAGATGTGAACGACGAAGAGCGTGCCGGACGCCCGAGCACTTCAACAACAGACGAAAAAATTAATGAAGTGGAGAAAATGATATTGGCCAATCGTCGAATCACCGTTAGAGAAGTTGCTGAGGACCTAAACATATCGATTGGCTCGTGCCATTCGATTTTTATCAATGATTTGGGCATGAGACGGGTCGCCGCGAAATTCGTACCAAAATTGCTCAATTGCGACCAAAACCAGCATCGCATGAACATTGCTAATGAGATGTTGGACTCTGTCCGCGACGACCCAAATTTTCTCCAGAGGGTCATAACTGGTGACGAAGCGTGGGTTTATGGTTATGACGTGGAAACCAAAGCTCAATCATCTCAATGGAAGCTGCCGCACGAACCAAGACCGAAAAAAGCGCGCCAAGTTCGGTCGAATGTGAAAGTTTTGCTGACAGTTTTCTTCGATTGCAGAGGCGTGGTGCATCGTGAGTTCTTGCCACAGGGTAGAACGGTCAATAAGGAATATAACCTGCAAGTTATGCGCAATTTGCGCGAAACAATCCGCCAGAAACGCCCGGATTTGTGGAAAAACAAAAATTGGCGTTTGCACCACGATAACGCCCCTGCTCACACATCGTTGCTTGTGCGCGACCTTTTGGCCAAAAACAACACACTAATGATGCCGCAGCCACCGTATTCCCCAGATCTGGCCCCCTGTGACTTTTTCTTGTTCCCTGAACTGAAGAGGCCCATGAAAAGACGACGTCACGCTACGCTTGACGAGATAAAGAGGGCATCGAAGGAGGAGCTGAAAAAGATTGTAAAAAATGATTTTTTGAAGTGCTTCGAAGATTGGAAAAACCGTTGGCACAAGTGTATAATATCTCATGGGGATTACTTTGAAGGGGACAAAATAGGTATTCATGAATAAATAAATATATTTAGAAAAAACACAAAAGTCGCGATACTTTTTGAACACACCTCGTATATTAAAAATGGCATATCCTGACCAGGAGCACTTGTGCTTTACAGAAGGCAGAGCGCCATCTGGTGGAACAGAAATCGACTAAACATTGATTTAGCCTGTTCCCTGATATTTGGCCAATCCAATTTCTTGATAAATCAAGAAAAGCCATCCACGAACGCGTTTCGCGCTTTTGGCGCTCGTCAGCGTGGAGTAGGCTGAACCACTGCGACCAAAAAATATTTTTGGTCCCAGTAGCTTCTTGAAAAATACATATACAATAATTTTAGGCCGTGAATAGAATAGTCATCTGATTTTAACAATGAGAAAAAGAGAAAAAAAACGAGAAAAGAACTGTGTACAAAAGAAAGAAGTGTCTGGCAATATGTACAATAAGCATAATATAAATTATCGGTTTCTTAAAAGATATTTGTTGCTATATAATTTAAAATATATCTACAAAAGGTATTGAATTTAATTATATTTCTTTAATATAATTTTATATAAAATGGCGTACCCTAATCTGTAAAAAAAATTAAATATTTCGAATAATTGCTCTCTCTTTACCAATGTATTATAATAGAAACTTTAAAATTTGTAAAATAAATTGTTGAAGAGGAAAAAATCTCTTGAAATACACTCATAGACAAAACTTAAGGAAGCTGTACATTTTAGCATGTTTATCGGAATTCAAACAATAACTCTGAAAGATATTACAGTGACCTTTATTGAAGACACACGAGGTAAACAAATGTGAACTAAATTGGCCCTGTTTCCTTAGAAAAAAAAAACAGATGACCGGTGAAGACTCCACTTCCTTAAATTTTGTCCATTAGTGTATTCTTAATTTTTCTTTTACAGATCAATAGAGATTAAAAATCTTATACTTTCTTGGAATTCTCATGAGAGGAAGTTATACCTATAATTTAAAATACGTAAATTATATAAAGCTGTTGCAATAACTCTTCTGAAAAGGCGAACATTGTTTATATATATTATAAAGAATATTTCTGCTTATTTTGATTATCTTGAGGATTATGCTATGATAATGCAGTCGTGGTTAAAATAATAAAAACAATTTAGACCTGAATTAGCTTTAATTGAGCTTATGAAAAACAAAATACATAATTAAGGAAGAAATACCTGATTTAAGGCGTAAGAATAAAGAAAATGAAATACTCACTTACATATGTACAAAAAATTGAGCCAGCCAACGGGAAGCAACAACAATGGGTTTTATATAGGGAAGGTCGCGAACCTCTGGCGGTCGACTTTACATAGTATTTCTAGAGAAATTATAATCTTTAAATATATATTAAAGCCTGTTTTGGGGGGTTTCCATTTGGTTTCAAGTAGAAATGTACTCGCAAGACAGGTTGACTCCTAAGACAGGTTGAACAAAGTTGGTTACAATAAATCTAAAACAATTCTTATGCTAATTCAATCATGTTCTTAACACATAATGTTCACCACATTTAGTTTTTATGGACTTACAAATTTAGGAATACTCTAGTTCACAGGTTCAGATGCTTAAGCAAACGAAATTAATAGAAAAACAAACAGTTTTCACTAATAATTTAATCCTTAGACATGAAAACTCCCAATACAGGCTTTACTGCAAACATATGCACGAATAATATGCTATTTTATTTTTATTTTTCATTATAGAAATGAGAAAAAGTTATAAAATTGCTCTTGGAGTTTGTGAGAGATATTCTCTATATAAACTTCTCTCTATTTATTTATAAATGTATAGTGTGACCTTAGTATTATTTATACTATAAAAAAAGCAAATAGAATAGATGTTTAACTTTCGATTTGATAAGTTAAGCTAGAGTAGAATTAATCACAGACCAAACATCAAAGCTCCTTACCAACATTTGACTAAGACCTAATGGGGGGAAATGATTGATGATTCATTTACCAACGGTGGAATCCAATATTTCCTCAGATTGAAATACAATTTTAATTGAAGGAACGAAATCAAATTTGAACATTGTAGCTTCACCACACACCCTGTGTTTGTCTTCTACTCTACCACATTCATTCTACTGAGGTAGTGACAGCGATTCACTGAAACATCAGGAATTAAATAAAACTTTGGTTGATGTAGCTATGTATTTTATACAACAACAACAGCTTTATTAGCACATTTCCGTCCTGTAAGGACTCGCCATACATCATTTTCATGGAGAAAAGGAAAAGAAACATAAACAAAGGAGAGAAGGGAAAATAAAAAGGAAATCAAAGTATTCAACATAACTATACAAATTAACAATGGAAGGAAATTGTTCTGTAATTTTAGTTCTTAGAGATTACCTTGTTCTAACGCTTTATGAAAGTTAAACAATTCTATCGTTATATATTTTTTCTCGTACATTATTCTGATCAGCTGAACTAGGTTCACGTAGACTTGGATGATGTTCTTTAAGATCTTATTCCGTTCCTCGTTAACAATAGTGCATTCATAGATGTAGCGGGTCATTTCTTCTATGCTTTCAGTTTTGCAGAATTTACAAATTACATCTTCCTTTTTAATTATTTGAATGTGACTTTCTCTTAGTAAAGTCGAAGTGATTCTTTTTTGGGTAATGTAACCTGATATATTTTTCTAAAGAAACTTCTAACCAACAAATTATTTTCAAAACCACACACATTTACCCTATGTCTTCATACCTACTATTAATGGAAAAACAAACGGTTTCCACTGAAATTGTCTCAATTTATTTAAATTCCCGGATATTAATCAAACAAATGCTACAGGTTTCTGGATATGCGTTTCTTCTATCTTTAGTAAACGTATTATCGAGCTTTCAGGCATCTCTGCCCTTCAACAGGAGTACGTTTAACAAAGATATTGGTAGAAGAACCCCGAATCCAGAACCCAATGCCATTTGTTTGATTAATATCCAGGAGATTTGAATCAATTGATGTTGAAATTTATGTAGCATGAAATTATGAATGAGGTCGGTGCACGAGTGGTTAAAACTCTCGATTCCCGACAGCCATGAACTGGGATCGAATCCCTCATTGTACATTGTTTTCTGTGAAGAATCTGTTCCTATTTCTCATATAAATAACATAATCTAGGTTGCTATTTTGAGCTGTACCTAATAAAGTTATTTTGGAACAGGAGGAAATTATGAATGTACTCCTGTAAGAACACACATACAACTTTATTTAGATCACCGATCTTATACAGATACACCATAGGAAGAAATGAAGCATAGATGGAGCTCCTATACTTCAGGCAGCGTAGAACCCAACAACAGCCTTTAGGTCCGACATATGTCCAGTGGCAACAGATTCCACCGTGCATACGTCAAGATTAGCGTATCACTGAAAAAAAATCCTGTAAGAAGGGTAGTGATGCCTGAAAGCTTGAGATTACGTTTAATAAAGATTTTAAAACTCATCTCTAGAAACCTGTAGCATTTGTTTGACTAAAATTGTCTACTACATGTTTCTATGTGTACACGTTATTATTGATCTATTTTATAATTCACTAAATATTGGATTAAGTTAATAAATTATATATAACTTTGAAGATATGTTATTGTCATTTTTTACTCAAGTAATTAAAAATAAACACTATTTAATAATAAATAATTAATTTTCATTTTTTTACCAAACGACTGCACTATCGAATCTTATTATAAAATATTCATAACACACACATACATATAAATTTATATATTTATATAATTATTTTTTATCTATGAATACAAAATATACACGCTACGGAATAAAGACAATAATAACTAATAAATTGTATTTTATTGTTTCAATACTAAAATATATATCACGGTTATTTATTTTTTAAACGTATTTAAATAAAAGCATTAGGTATAATTAACAAAAGTATAACAAGTATTGAGATCGTATCTTTCACTATTTGAAATTTATTCAAAACTAAATTATTCTCACATCTAGAACTCGTGATATTAATTTTGAAGAAAAAATACGTTAAATTGTAATACAATTATAAAATGTAAAAATTTAATTCCCTCTCGGAATATGTCACGCCAGGTCAACATAGAAGTACAAATACTGGACGGCGTCGTCTGTTCACAGAATAATAAATTCTTATTTCGCCTCTGAGCGCGTAGGAGGAAAGGAGCTACTCCCCAAAATTTATAACCTTATTTGTAAATTGTATTTATGATTTTTATTTTTGATATAGGTAATCAAATAAACAGTTTTCTTTTTTAAAATATATTATTTGAAAGATAATTATGGGTTTTCTATTAATTTAATTTTTTTAATATATAGTGTATATAGGTGTCTATTTGTATTATAATTACTTTAGGAATATTAAAATTATAAAAATGTATTTAATAAATATCTAAGAATAATTTATATCGAAAACCTTAGAGAAAATCTCTTTATATTGTTAAATAAAATGGTCTGAAATATTTATCAAATAAATTAACACATGCGCTACGAGAGGGAACTAAGGATGAAATTAAATATAAAACTCTGCTAGTGTTCACTAAGGGAATTTACAATCAATTCTATATTCTAAATAGACATATTTCAACTTTTAAACATAAACACATGCCGCCAGGTTAAATTCCTATCATTTTATAGAAGAAAATTTCACAATTAATAAAACATCTCAATACGGAATCCTGAATTGGTTAAAGAATATGTATTTCAACTACTCAATGTTCAAGATGTGGAAGAGAAAAGTGTATTTTTATATATAAAAAGAAGATTTTAAAATGAGGCTTAATTGAAAACGTCCATTTTGACTAGAGTGGCGATCATATACATACAGTTAAACCTGTCTATAGCGCCCCCTCTTGGGACTCACCAAAATAGGGTGCTATAGAGAGGGGATGCTATAGACAGGTTTAACTGTATATGGAAACATCCAAATTGAAAGATATTTCTATAAATTAATATATAATAAATTTTATTAATTAATTAATTATATAATAATATTATATAATAATAATAAATTAAACTTTAATAACATCCTATAACACGATATCCCAAACTCAGGGATATTTGCGTCAATACATTTCTTTACATCATAACAAATTGGCTATATACAAGCTTATACAATTATATAATTATACATAATTATTTAAAGAAAATTGGTCAAGGAGAAAAAAAAACAAACATATAAAAACAATTCCTCGATATTTCCTTATATATATATATGAAAAAATAAAAGATAAGTGGGTCAGGTGTTGATATTAAAAATAAAAAAGGCATCTCCTGACCACGAGCACATGTGCTTTTTAGATGGCAGAGCGCCATCTAGTGGAGCAAATATTTTCTCAGGAAGCCATTGGGACCAAAAATATTTTTTGGTCGCAGTGGTTACACCCTTCTCCACACTGACGAGCGCCAACAGCGCGAAACGCGTTCGTGGATGGCTTTTCTTGATAAATCAAGAAATTGGGTTTGCCAAATATCACGGAGCAAGCTAAATAAACGTTTAGTTTATTTTTGCTCCACTAGATGGCGCTCTGTCATCCAAAAAGCACATGTGCTCGTGGTCAGGAGATGCCTTTTTTATTTTTATTATATATATATCAAAATTCGAAACTATTATAGACACGTATGATTCTTTTTAAAAATAAACAATTCCTACTCTCCTTACTGCAATGGAAAAATTAATGAGAGGGCCTGGCTCATTATTGGTGAATCCTTCCAGCCGTTTCGCCAGTTTAATCTACCATACCGCTGTTATATTGCATTTTTCGATCTTCCTTTTATAGTGATACTGATGCTTGACTTTTGGAATGGGTATTTTAGATGAACTATGGACATAAGCTTTGAAGACAGCAGAATTACATACATTTATAAATATATAAAATGTTTCGAGGAATCGCTCATTCGCAAATATCAATTTGTGTCTTTTATTATGACAATTATATTATGATGCATTAGCGCGCCATCTGTTATCAAAATTCGAAACTATTATAGACGCGTATGATTCTTTTAATGTTTTTCCTATTCTCTAAGATCTAATAAGGAATTTTAGTTGAGTAGATTTGGCTCATTGTGAAATTGCACCACTTAGGAGCCAGGTTCTTGCAACAAAAGTTCTCAATAAATCAGTTCAAATAAAATTGTAAATACTGCAGTAAACTTTAGTATTACAAGCTAGTAGGAGTTCGAAATCAAGCGCGCTTTAAAATACCAATCGGTAACTAGTACAAGATTTACAGTAAGTAACATGTTCCTTCATATCCTTGAAAGTTTAATGTGATTTACCCGTGTCCCTTTGTTTCGAATATAAAAATAAATGTCAATTATGATGTAAAAGTTTGCTTTTATGTGAATAGGAAATTGAATGTAATATTTGCATATACAGTTAAACCTGTCTATAGCGCCCTTTCTTGGAACTCACTAGATTATGGTTCTATAGAGAGGGGGTGCTATAGACAGGTCACTTTTAATGTGAATCGCATCGTACTGCGTATTTAAAATCGGGCGTTAAAGAGAGAAAGGCGCTATTTAAAGGGGGCACTATAGAGAGGTTTAACTGCATTCGTATTATATGTACAAGTGATAATATGTGATTATAAGTGAGTATTTTATGTATTTAATACATAGAAATAACGCGACATCTATATAGTACAAATGAAAACACGAGAATGCGAATGTCTCTTTTCACAAGTAGAAGTTTGATTTATTTGTGAAAAGAAACATTCGCGTTTTGGTGTTTTCATTTGTACTATTTAATGTATTTGCTTGCTGTTTTATGCATTTATACTTTGTGTAGGAAATGGAATAGCTCAAAGACTCTGCAAACATTCAGCAAACTTGTTTTGCTAGGTCTGTAGAGAATTTATCAAGATAAAAGCAAGCAAAGTACTCCGTACAAGCATTCATGGTTATCATTACACACAAATATGTCAATGATAATTATTAATGATTATAATAATCTTGTTAATTATATAAACATTGAAAAATTATATTATAATAATAAAATCTCTTAGTTTTACTAATTATCTTTGTTTCTTTCCTTAATTATTTTCATCTTCTGTGTAATGGTAGTATTAATTTGGCTTTTAAAATATCAGACGAAGTATAGTTATAGTAATGATAACTATGATAGCTCCGCATTTTCCACACATTGATAAACTCGTCAACATCTCCACCAGAATTACTATTATTCAAAAGGAAAACAACAATGATGATAATAATGTAAACAAACAAATTTAATCAATAAACTTTCCATTAAAACATTTCTCTATCGTTTATAACTACCTTTTTATAAATAGCCTTTTAAATAAAAATTAATTATTTGTTATTTTACAAAAATAAAAGACATCCTAATTAAATTTTAATATATATTTAGAGAAAAAAGATTATTTTTGTATTTTAGGTTTAAAGAATTACTTTCTGATGTTGTATAGCTAGTAAATAAATCTCGTTTGCTTCTTTTTCGTTTACGTAAAATCTTATTATATTAAAATTAAACTCTATTTTTAACATATATATTTGAATCTAAATAAGATTAAATTTGTTAAAATATATATAGCTAAGACTCTTACCAAATTATGAGGATACTTTGAGATAATCTCGTCTTTTCACAAACACACAGAGTATGGTGTCGTGAACCCCGAGCTGCTACAGTAACCGTGAACAGGGAGCTCTGAAAAGTGGCTGAAAAACGGGGCAATGGCACCCCCCTTTCCATGGTGGACAAGACACCACCGCCATGTAATAATAAAATTGAAATTACCATACACTTCATACACATACAAAAACCTTTATTAGGGATCAAGTCCCATACAGGATTCTCCCAGCATAGCAATGGTTTTAATTAAACATAAACCAAGTATATAATACAATTCAGTATTAACATGAACCCCCCCCCCCCAAAAAAATGAAAATGCATATTACATATGTTTATCATCCTTCTCGACTTCTCACAATATTTTTATAAATCCATTGTGTCTACTTTTCACCGTTTCTGACAGCAGAGTGATAAATGATTAGCGCTCGTATTATTAAAAGGTAATTTCCTTTCTTCATACAGATGATTGCAGGTAAATATATAGTGAGTTAGTTCTGACTCATCTTTTCTTTATTGGTATATCTCTGAAAGATTTTCTAGAATCGCTAAAATGAAAACTCTGAATGGCAGAAAGCCCGTGCCGAAAGCTAGAAAGATTTGTGAATTAAATTTTTTTAAAGAAACTTATATCCTTGGAAGTCTGATATTTTCACTAGAATATTGTCACACGTTTCCCCTCTGGTTCTTCGCAACGACGCCGCTTCTTCCAACGTGGATCACCTACCCTGGCTCCGTTGCTTCACTTCTGTAGCTCTACCCTGCAGACAGCCCAAAGAACCTCTGAAAACCACTACTCAAGTGGATCTCCTTTCCCTCTGACAGTATCTCTCGGCCTTACCACTGGTAGAGGGACACGAGAGACTTACCAGAAGATTAGCGACTGTGGTGTTGGAGAGAAAGTCGCAACAACAACCGGCAACAAGTCTTCTAACACTTCTTCTTTATTGTCGTCTCTTCAATCCACATTACATAAGAACTCGAATATCAATTAAGGGGTATTTACAAGGTATTATTTTATCGAATATTATAATTGTAGGGATATGGTGTACCAAACTGGTGAAATCGCTGGGAGGTCCACCGCTAATAAGCCAGGCCCTTCCTAAATATTTTACATCGCCAATTGTCTAAATCCCTCTTATATAATGGTGAAAATATAAATTTGGCGCGCTGAATAATTCCATTCTATCCTATTTGCATATATTCTCCAACAAATCTGTCGGTGGGTGTGACTCCTAGCGCCACTAATCGGCAGCCGTGATAACTACTTCTGTGAACAAGGATTGTTTTTTCAATGACCAACATGTATTTTAAAGATATAAAATTTCGATTGTTCAATATATATAATTATTTGATTAGAGATACAAATAATTTATAATATATTTACGCAAGTTTGGCCTTAAATACCCATTTCTTGGTTTCTCAAGAAGCCTCTGAGACCAAATATATTTTTGGTCGCAGTGGTACCACTTACGAGTTGACGAGCGCTAACAGCGCAAAAGGCGTTCGTGGATGACTTTTCTTGATTTGTTAAGAAATTGGGTTGGCCAAATATCAGGGAACAGGTTATATCAATGTTTATTTGATTTCTGTTCCACTAGATGGCGCTCTGCTATCTAAAAAGCACATGTGCTCCTGGTCAGGATATGCCTTTTTATTTTTAATAATTTATATTTTAACATGCTTTGTATTTATTTGTGTAAAATATTTAATTATTCTTTTATTTTTTTCTTCCTAGTTAGGCAGTCTCTGATTTTGAATAAGTTTTTTTTTTTGTTTATATATTAGGGTTAACACCTTGTTGTAATTTAACTAATAATTAAAACACAAAGTATTGTGACTATTCCTTATTTCTAAATAGGAAACGTTACATCGTCTAATAAATCTTATAAGACTGTTTCAATATAACAATTAGATTTCCATCCCTAGACATTTTATTTTTCCGTTTATCATTAATCTTCACAATTCATCCTATCATACTTCATCGCTAAGGACAGAAATAATCGTTATTTCTCCTTAAAATAAATTTCGATTTTTCGTTCAAAAGAAACATTTGCGGTATAATTGTCAAACGTCGTTCTACAATCATAGGCCGCATTATATTGTATTATAAATTACTTTATATTCTAGCTTTAATCGTTTTTACATGGGGTGCGTAATTTATTCCCAGATAAGTTGCCCCTCTCTTTTTTAGAGGCTTCCTAGTTTAGTTTTCACAACCTTTTTCCTAACGGATTTTTGAGTAGCTATAGTTTAAATAGAGATAAATGCGTTTTTAAACACATTTAAGTATTTAGGTTAGCATACAGAGAGATGTTCACTTTAAAAATATCGGATTTGAAATGCCATAAAGATATATTTTTATTGTTTTTAAATTTATGTTTAATATAATTTCGTGAAAACATTGGATATTATCCTTAATTAAAAAGGCATATATTGGATCATAAAATATAATTATAATTCTTAGGTTAAAAAATATTTTGATTCAATATATGCCTTTTCAATTAAAGATCTATTTATGAATTGCTCTATTTTCAAAATTTTGAATATTATATTCACATAGATGTTTAAAGAATTCAGACTTTACATCACGGTACAGTTAAATCTCTCTATAGCGCTCTTTCTTGGGGCTCACCAAAATAGGGTGCTATAGAGAGGGGGTGCTATAGACAGGTCACTTTTTATGTGAATCGCATCGTACTACGTATTTAAAATCGGGGCGCTATAGAGAGGGAGCGCTATAGGTTCAACTGTACGAGTATACTCAAATTGGTTTCTTCTTCCCAAACCACTCCAACTTCTCTAGAAGCTCTTCAGTCAATCTCTAGTTTCCTCGACATTTTCTCAATAGTCAAAATGTACAGAAATCCATAAGAGCAGTTATCAGGTGATACTCAACAAATATAGAATATTCTGAAAATTCAGTTTTGACTTTGTTTACGGACTATATATAGGTTTGTTGAGAGAGGCAATTTTATTGGAACATATATAGATTTAGCACGAAGTCCCATCTTTGTGTATTTGATAAATCCATACTATTACAATAAGAGGAATCGTCGGATAGCATTTCTAAGAAGCGATAAAAGTTGATGGAGTCGAGTTTCTTTGAAGAAACTCTTCGCCAAAGATTTGATCTCTTCTTAGATTCATACTATACCCTCAGATCTCCCTTTATATTAGATATTCTTTTTTAGAAATACAAGTACAGGAATTCCTCTTCAAAAATACTTTCTCAATATGTATACACGGGTTACACTTATAGTAAATAGCGGTGGCTAACTACTGACCATGATTATAATGGCCTACATCACATGTTTTAGTTTAAATTAAACCTAATACACGTGGAACAGGCCATGATAATCATAGTGGGTAGAAGTTGGCGACTGCTTTTACTGTAAGTGCACCACATGTCTACATATGTGAAAATTAGTTCGACTTTGCACTTACAAATGTGCCAGAGCCCCGTTTGGTTACTTGCACTCGCTGGTGGAGTTGGACTTTTGCAAGAATCGGGGGGCATTGGAGCATTTTTTTTTTAATTATAAAAAGTGCCCATTGCGAGATTCAATCCCGGGTCGTAGCGGTCGAAAACCAACGGTTTAGACCATCCAACCACCGATCCACTATGCACCACGTGTACTCTAGATAAGTGTAAAAAGGTATTTTCTTCTCTATTTTAATATATTGTTGGGAATATTCACTCCTAAACAAAACTTAAGGAAGTTTTACCTTTTAGCATGTATATCTGGATTCAGATGATAACTCTGAAAGATATTTGATACATCCTTATTGAAGACACACGAGATAACCCAGTGTGAACAAAATTTCCTCTGTCCCCTTAAAAAAACTACGACCTGCGACATTGAAGACTTTCCAATTTCTTAATATTTTTTTAACCATGAGTGTATAATACACAAATATATATACACTACAGAGAATATAGTATTGCGATATTATATTTACCGATAAAAAAGTATTTATCTTAAAATCTATATCATAAAGTAAGAGGCTGCCTGGCCGGTATTCATAGTTCTTGAAATTAAAGATACTTCGGCCAGTAAATATTTTTTATTATATTTTATATTTACTGGCCGAAGTATTTTTAATTTCAAAATATAAAAATCAGCATTTAAATCAAATCATTTTCATGACTTACAAAATACAGGAACTTAATCATATTGAATATTTCTATTAAATATGTAAATAATGGGAAGCAATATATGAAATTTAAACATTTTCGTATTTACATTTTTTTACACTCTCCCTCTCTTTTGTGAAAATCAAAACTTCAACCTTTTGAGTTGTTTCCATTTTGTTTAATCAATTATATATCTGTACCAAACAATTTTATATCAACCTAAAGATATCTATATCGGGGATATCACCTTTGTGTGAGAGTTAAATAAATAAAATATATTTTTTAAGTAAAAAAGGGTGAACAGAATGTCTACTTAACGATTACCAGAAGATTACTCTTCAACAAAAACTATCGCTAAATCTAGAAAGCCCTTAAATTGACATAACACCTCTATGATATGATGAATATTGATTTCTATGTGTATTTACCATTATACACTCATAGATAAACCAAACAAGGAAGTTTTAACTTTTAGTATGTATATATTTTAATTATTATATATATATATTTTAAAGAAGAGAACGTTCGAATTTACATATATGAGAAATCAGCCGCTATATAAGCAAATAAGGAGTAGTTCTTGTTTGAAATATGAAACTTCATTGAGTTTTGTTCATGATTGTATGGTATGATATAAACTCCTCCCCAAATGTGTTCTGATATAACTAAACCCACAGAGAGAAATGAAGATGACAGAAATTAAAACATTCAAACACAGAAGCAATAATAGATACGCCGATTAATTCTACCCTAAGTCAATTTTAGAAATTGTCACCATTGCTGTCAAATGGTGAAATTGTTATGTTAAATCGGGGTTGATTTGTTTTCGTAGTGAAATAAACTCGAGGATTGTCGAACTATTCTAAACTGAACCATTGTCCCACAAATGGTGGAATTGTTTCGTTAAATCGGGGTTGATTTATTTTCGTAGTGAAATAAACTCGAGGATTGTTGAACTATTCTAAACTGAACCATTGTCACACAAATGGTGGAATTGTTTCGTTAAATCGGGGTTGATTTATTTTCGTAGTGAAATAAACTCGAGGATTGTTGAACTATTCTAAACTGAACCATTGTCACACAAATGGTGGAATTGTTTCGTTAAATCGGGGTTGATTTATTTCAGTAGTTAAATAAACTCGAGGATTGTTGAACTATCCTAAACTGAACCATTGTCACACAAATGGTGGAATTGTTTCGTTAAATCGGGGTTGATTTATTTTCGTAGTGAAATAAACTCGAGGATTGTCGAACTATTCTAAACTGAACCATTGTCACACAAATGGTGGAATTGTTTCGTTAAATCGGGGTTGATTTATTTCAGTAGTTAAATAAACTCGAGGATTGTCGAACTATTCTAAACTGAACCATTGTCACACAAATGGTGGAATTGTTTCGTTAAATCGGGGTTGATTTATTTCAGTAGTGAAATAAACTCGAGGATTGTCGAAGTATTCTAAACTGAACCATTGTCACACAAATGGTGGAATTGTTTCGTTAAATCGGGGTTGATTTATTTTCGTAGTGAAATAAACTCGAGGATTGTCGAACTATTCTAAACTGAACCATTGTCACACAAATGGTGGAATTGTTTCGTTAAATCGGGGTTGATTTATTTCAGTAGTGAAATAAACTCGAGGATTGTCGAACTATTCTAAACTGAACCATTGTCACACAAATGGTGGAATTGTTTCGTTAAATCGGGGTTGATTTATTTCAGTAGTGAAATAAACTCGAGGATTGTCGAACTATTCTAAACTGAACCATTGTCACACAAATGGTGGAATTGTTTCGTTAAATCGGGGTTGATTTATTTCAGTAGTGAAATAAACTCGAGGATTGTCGAACTATTCTAAACTGAACCATTGCTGTCACACAAATGGTGGAATTGTTTCGTTAAATCGGGGTTGATTTATTTCAGTAGTTAAATAAACTCGAGGATTGTTGAACTATCCTAAACTGAACCATTGCTGTCACACAAATGGTGGAATTATTTCGTTAAATCGGGGTTGATTTATTTCAGTAGTGAAATAAACTAAAGGATTGTCGAAGTATTCTAAACTGAACCATTGTCCCACAAATGGTGGAATTGTTTCGTTAAATCGGGGTTGATTTATTTCAGTAGTGAAATAAAATCGAGGATTGTCAAGTCTTCTAACTATTCTATACTGAACCATTGTCCCACAAATGGTGGAATTGTTTCGTTAAATCGGGGTTGATTTATTTCAGTAGTTAAATAAACTCGAGGATTGTCAAATCTTCTAACTATTCTATACTGAACCAAAGGCTGTCAAAATATATAGAAGCTATTTCTAATATAAACGCAGCAAGGGGGCTAGAATTAATGTTGTAAATTCGAGGCAAGGAAGAGCTAACTGCAGAAAACAATTTACAACGGTTAAACATGACGTTTTTAACTTCAGTAATTAATAATTGCTTGTGAAAGGAATAAAGACAAATATTTATTCTCAGCTTACACTACTTAAAAGTTGTTTATTTTTGGCTGATTTATTGAATCGAATTTCTGTAATGACTATAGTGCCATAATTCTCTGTTCTAACTTTAAATGTTTTGGCGATGATCTCTACAGACTTCTACAGAGCCGTTACTGAGCGTTGAACAGAAATGACAATTCCAAATGTTTGTAGATTTTATAACAAAAATAGTTTTTTATAAAGTAAACTATTTTTATCCTCCCCATTGAATATATTTAAAAAAACATTTTTTTAACTTAATTCTATTGACGTTTATTATTTATTTTATTTCAATTTAAAGTACTATGTCCCCCTAGGGACACTTGCGCTGTCATACATGTATGCCATTACATTTGTCTATATATACACAATAATTTTAGGCCGTGAATAGAATAGTCATATGATGTTAACAATGGGAAAGAGAGAAAAAAGAACTGTGTACAAAAGAAAGGGCGGTTGTGCCCGAAAGCTTGAAATAAATGTATTTGAAAGAGACTTATCCCTCAAGCTTATTGATTTGAACATAATATTATGGGATTGCCTATTAAAAGAAAGAAGTGTATGGCAATATGAACAATCAGCATAATATAAATTATCATTTTCTTAACATATATAAAAATAAAATGAATAAATAAATTGTTGTTAAAATAAATATGTTGTAATACTTTGAAAAAGGTTGGCGTTCAGCCAACTGAAATAATTGTAAATAAATAATATTTGAATTCAATATATGCTTTTTTAATTAAAGTAAACTATATTGAGATTTAATATATATATAAACGTTCTCTTCTCTGATATATAATTTAATATAATAAATAATGTTTCCAGGGCTAAGTCATATGTAAATAGGAATTTGAAACTATTATAGACGCGTTTGATTCCTTTTAAAATAAAATAATTTCAGTAAGGACAGTAGAAATTAATTTATTTTTAAAAGAATCATACGCGTCTATAATAGTTTCAAATTTTCATAACAGATGGCGCGGTAATGCATCATAAATAAAAATTTGTATACACAAATATATATCCTTCATTTGTTAATGTGATACTCCTGTTGAAGGGCTGTAATTCCGAAAGCTTGAAAAAGTTATACCAGAACTTAGCATTATTTATTGAAGTAAACTATATTTGGAATGATAAGGCACAATTTGGATTATAGATTATAAACACAAGGTAAATGGTAACAGAATGGAAGAAAGAGGAAATATCAATGATATTTATAGATATGCTTTTAATAATATCTGAAAAAATGGATTTTTTACACTTTTAATTCTAAGAATTATATTCTGTGTTTCTCAGAAAACTATTTTCTTCTTATCTGCTATCTTGTTTACACACTTGCTAACTCTATTTAAAACATGTTGTGGTAAAATTTCTCATTGAGTACTTTTGTCTGAAAATGGTAACAACGTTGTTACAGAAACGTCACACACTATTTATTTATTTGGATTTGGTCTTATTACCTTGTGTTTATTTTTGGAATAAAATCTAACCGCGACGAGATTCTTTATTATTAAAATAAGTATTAAGAAAAAGGCATCTCCTTATCGTGCAACTGAAAGTTGCTGATGGCTTGCGCCATCTATCGGAATAAATATCAACTATTCTAGTTGATTTTTGATTATTCCAGAATTGGCCAAATACTCATTCTTGATTAATCAAGAAAAGCTAACCACGGCCAGAATTGCGTGAGAACGCTACACAATGTGAAAAATAATACAAATGTGATATACCTATGTGATATAAAATAAGTACAGGGTGATCCAAAAGTCCCGCACTATTTTAAAAATTAATAACTCCGCGAATATTCGCGCTAGAGCAATGCGGTAAACACCATTGTGTTCAGGATGCAATGGGAATTTTTATGGCAAATAATGAAAAATTCGAAATTGATTTTAGTTACAATTTTATTCGCCAGATGGCGCACTACCAGAATCAGAGATTCAGCGGCCAAATTGTTTGATAAATTGAAAAATATAACTGATCGACACGTATTTTTCCTTTTTGAATACCAGGAAAGAACCCTAATAACATCAAATAACAAATTAATAAAACACCACTTCGCAAAAAGTATGAAGAATTGGATAACAATTTTTAAATACAATTAGAGATATGTAAAATAGGTAAATGCAAATTGAAACATGTTGCGAAAAAAAAAGATATTTTAGATACGGTTTGTTTCCGAAGATAATAAATTTCTAATATTTTTAATTCAACTCTCTCTAATACTGTACACAATTTTAAAGAATGTTTCCCCTCAAATAAAAATATTTTTTGAATCGACCTTTTGCGTTGAAAAACGTGTTAGTAAAATCATTTTGTATTATTTTTTGCACAAAATTTATAAAGTTATTGGTGTACAGAAAATATTCCTTATGCTATTTCTTCTAATGAGCGAAAAGCGAAAAACTAAACATAAGGAGAAAAATTGTGTGTACCAGTGTTATTCGAGAAGTTATAACACTCTGGTTTGCACGACATAATATGTGAGCAAATGACAAACAAAAAATTACTGTTCACAAAAAAAAAAGTCAAGATGTGAGGACAGCATTTATTATCCCCATATCCCAACACAAAGAGCTGCAAAATATTGGTAGATAATATAATACATGGCAGCTTATATAACACATTAGGTAACTGCCTTCTCTCTTGTATTAGGTCACAATCCTTGCTCAATGTAGCACCCTTCATTCTCAATCACCGCCTGCAGACGATAAATGACAGAATGGACAGCATTAAATAACATATCTGTTGAAATTGATAAAACGTTCCATCTGATAGAAGCCTTCAACGTGGCCAATATGGTAGGCCAGCATCGATAAACACACGATTTAATATACCCCCATAAACAAAAATCGCAAGGCGTCAAGTCTGGTGATCTTGGAGGCCACTGGTATATGGCGACTTATCCCACGAATTTCACCGAACGTATCCTTCAGCAATTGTTTGGCACCACGGGAGATATGAGGAGGTCCTCCAACTTTCATGAATGTTATTTCGCTTAGTGCTTTTTCCCTGCAATATGGGAATACCCTTTTCTCTCAAAAGTTGAACATAACGTTCACCAGTTACAAAAACGGTTTTAAAAGTTCTTCCATTGATTTTTCAAAGAAAAATGGCCCAATAATAAAAGAAGAAGTGAATCCACACAAAACTGTAACTCTAGGCTGATAAAGTGGCATTTCTGTAAAAATCCTAGGGTTTTCTGTTGCCCAAAAGCGGCTGTTTTGAATGTTAAATTCTCCGTTTAGAGAAAAGTGAGCATCATTTGTCCACAGAACATTCGACAGCCAGTTTTCATCACTATCAATTTGCCGGAAAACCCATGCAGCGAATTCTTGACGCATCTCAAAATCGCCAACTTTCAGCTCGTTATATCTTTGAATTTTGTATGGGTACACACAATAGAGACATTAAGTGAAGCCTCTTCGGATATGACAATCATACACGGCGATTTTAACGCCAAAAGTTCAACTTGGGGATCATCTGTCCAGGATAACAAAGGTCACCGACCTCGACCTTACACCATTAAATAAGGGAGAGAACACCTATCTATTCAAGTCCACAGGCACAGAATCCGCAATAGACATCACAGCGATAAATATCAACATCGCATCCACAACACAATGGAAAATCCTGAGAGGTGCAATCAGGGACCACAGACGAAATTTAACAACCCTAAACTTCAAAATTGAGAATGTCCAATAGAATAAAAGAACATGGAACTTTAGGATAGCTGACTTGAAAAAAATCACAGAAAAGCTTGAAGAACTGTGCAACGAAAAATTGAAATTACAGAACGCTTGGCAAAAACTTGGAAAACTTCTCTTCGAATATATCAAAAGCTGCAAAAGCATCGATACCTAGAGGTAGACGTAAAGACCTGCGGATACCTCACTGGAAGAACCACAACATCGAGGCAATGATTTCAGAGAGAGACAATATCAATGAACTTCTTTAAAAAATAAAACAGAAGAAAAGAGAAAGGAACACATTGAAATTAGTCACAAAATAGAACAATAAATTTGGATATGCAAACAAGAAAAATGGCAGATTTCTGCGAAAAAATGGATCCAAGAAAGGACAGCCAACACTGGAATATGATTAGAGTGTTAGAAAACAATCAAAACCAACACCAATCCTCCAATACTCTAACCGATATGAATAGAACAGCGAGAAAACGAGAACAAACAGATGGCTAACATAATTGCTGAATATCTTTCAAGCACTTCCATACTCAAATATACGAATGAAGACAGGACTCTAAAAATAATATAAACCAGTTAGTTAAACAAGCAAGAAACTTCCATCAACAAGATATTTTCTCGAAAGACTTCACACTGAATGAGCTAAATTCATCAATAAAAAAATCCAAGAGGTCACCAAGAGATAATCTAATGTTTGGTCAAATGATTAAACACTTTGAAGACAAAGCTAATAAACAACTCCTACGAATACTAAACATTTCATGGGAAACTGGTAAACTACCAAAGGAATAGAAGATATCAATTACTGTGCCAATACTGAAACCAAACAAAGATGCCAAGGAATCCAAGAACTATCGGTCAATTGCTCTCACCAGCATACTTTGTAAAATAACAGAACGAATTATCGACTCTAGGCTCATAGTCTGGCTCACTAACAATAATAAAATAAACTTCTACCAAACTGCCTATAGATCCCAGCACTGTACGACTGATCAACTGTTCTACCTCTGTCAATCAATAATAGATTCTTTCCAGGAAAAACCGCCAAAGAAGACCACGGCTATATTCCTTGATATGACCTCAGCTTTTGATCGAGTATGGAGGGAGAAATTACGTGAAAAGCTGCACAACATCGGAGTAAGAGGAAAAACCTTAACCTGGATTGCAGACTTCTTAAGGGAAAGAAGGTTAAAGGTTTGGGTCAATGGAGAATTTTCCAAGGAAGGAAGAACATGGGCTGGTGTAACTCAGGGATCTGTGCTCAGTCCTCTACTCTATCTGCTATATATTAACGACATCCATCCTTACCTCACTGAAGACTCAAAGGTTGCATGTTATGCAGACGATATAGCCATATGGCACACAAGTAGCAGCATAGAAAAATCGTAAAAAATACTGAACACATCAATGAGAGGACTAGAGAAGTGGGCAATGGAACTCCAAATGATCATAAACCCAATACAACCAAACCTATGCGTCTTCTCCACTGACAGGGAAAAAGGCATAAATATAACCACAAAATAAGCATAAACAAACAAATAATTGATAAAATTAGAAATCCAAAATACCTAGGTGTGATACTGCAGTCCTGGATCTTTCCAGTTGGTCTCGAGGACCACGCCATCACCATCTCCTAAGCGGCGAAGTCCGCGATCTACGTTTTCATCGTAGATCGCAAAATGCGTGGTGTTGCTGGAGACCCACTGGCGATTCTTCACCAAACTCTGCAGCGCTGGCAGAGGCGTCATATTCATTGTACATAGTGTATATAATGCATATTATCTTTTTTAAATAGTGCAGACTGTGCACTTTGCATGTATTGACAAGATGGCAATAAAATTATTTTGACTGTCATTGATGAGGAATTGGAATTTTCAAAACACATAATTAGCACCTCAAATAAAGCTACCAGAAAACTAAACATTCTGAGATGGCTATGTGGAACAAATTGGGGAGCAAAACCCAGAATTCTCAGAACAAGATATACCAGCTTAATAAGGCCGATAATGGAATATGCAACACCGGTCTGGGCTCCCTCAAGCTCATCACTAAAAGTAAGACTAGACAGTGTTCAAGCAAAAGCGGCCAAAATAATCACTGGTGCTGGTTCATCCACCAACAATGAGAAAATTCAGAAAGAATGTGTTCTAGACCTTCTCGCTCGAAAGCAGAAGATAAAATAAAAACAACTTGGATCGGCACTTCGGAAACGAGGAACCAGAGGACGAGATCTCTCTGAACACTTGTGGTTTGGTGGATCCGCCCTTTTCTGAGAATGAGGTGAAACTGACGGCTTTCAAGTTCGGGAAAAGGAAATCTCCTGGTTCCGAAGGGATCGATAACACGGTCGTGAAAGCCCTGTTAAGAATGCACCCATCACTTCTTGCCAGGTTTTTCAATAGGTGTCTGGAACCTGGTACTTTTCCTGAGGCATGGAAGATTGCTCGAGTAGTGCTTCTCGAAAAGTCTGGTAGAAAGGGTAATTCTCCTAATGATTATCGTCCGCTTTCTTTACTAGTGTGTCTAGGTATGGTCTTGGATAGCCTACTATCTCAGCGACTGAAGCACTGGCTAGAGAGTAATGAGCTCCTTTCCTCTTTCTAACATGGTTTTAGGGAAGGGAACTCCACAACCACAGCTCTGAACGAGGTGTTAGAGGGGGTTGAGATGGGCTTAAATAAGGGTGCTTGGGTTCTTTTCGTGGCCCTGGACATTGATGGTGCGTTCAACTCCATGAGCTGGAACAAGCTGATGAGAAATTTGATGGACATGGGTTGTCCTGATAATTTGTGCAGCTTGGTTCGTGACTTCCTGAGGGATAGACGGATTAGCCTCAGTTTTGGTGGGCGGAAGTTGGAAAGAAACTGTGCTAGGGGTTGCCCCCAGGGCTCTTGCTGCGGACCTATTCTGTGGAATATCCTGGTAAACACCGTTTTCCAGGAGGAGCTCCCTGAGGGAGCCAGGCTGGTTCTCTATGCTGACGGCCAGTTCCTCATCATTGAGGCTGCTTCAAGAGCGAAAGCTGAGAAGTGTGTTGAAGCTTTTCTCCAAATCCTCTCGAATTGGGCTCATGACTCTGGCCTTAAGTTCAATGTCTCCAAAACTAAAGCCCTCAGCTTTAAACGTAGGGACATAAGAACTAAAAGGAAAGGGATCAAATGGGAGCACAAGCCGGCTATCCGGATGAAAGGACGGAGGGTAGTCATGGGGGTGGTCATTGATGACAAGATGGGTTGGCAATACCAGGCGGAGGAGATGGTGGCGAGAGGCAGGGAGGCGTTGTGCAGGCCTGTCCTGGTTGGCTCTCAACAGGGAGGGGGGGGGGGGGAGAAGGAGGGTACTATTTTTAGGAACCTCTGCCTCTCCTGTGTCGAGCCAATCCTGCTATAACAGGGATCAGAAGGTGGCAAAAAATCTAGAGAGCGTGCAGAGGACAGCGGCACTCAGAATCACAGGGGGATATCGCACTACCAGCAGTGAGGCCTTTTTGGTCCTCGCTGGGCTTATTCCCCTGTGATTGAAACTAGAGGAGGAGACCATCAGACAGAAGATCTGGGAGAACAGGGAAGATGCCCTGGGACTTGAAGCGGGTGCCCTGGAATGGAAGAGGGACCCAAGGAAGCCTCCGCAGTGGTTGCCAAAGTGGAATTGGAGTCCTGGAGGGCCGACAGGGATTGGCACGGTGGTTTTCACTGATGGTAGTAAGTCTGGAACCAATACTGGAGCTGAAGTAGTGATTTTCACTAATGGAGAGCTGATTTTCCAAGAAAGCTTAACACTTAGAGTGGACGAATTGGTCTTTTCAGCCGAGCTGGTTGCGATCAGGGTAGCCCTCAGAGTGTGTGCCGAGAAGAACTTCAGCCCGGACCGCCTCTATTCAGATTGTATGTCGGCCCTCGTCGCCATAAATCTGGTGAAAGGGCAACTCGCGCATCAAATAATCCAGGAGCTGGAGATGACAACGTGGGCTCCGGAGCTCTATTGGGTTAGGAGACACAGCCTCATCGAAGGTAATGAGTTCGCAGACAGGCTCACTAAGGCAGGATGCTTTAGAGATAGATCACTGAGGACCCCAGTGACCAAGAAAGAAGTTTATAGGAGGATCAGGGGGCACGTCCAGGACTTATGGTTGGACAGATGGAGGAACAGTGTGAAGGGGAGAGTGGTATATTCAATTGGGTAACAACACCCAAGTACCTCTGTAAGGTAATGTCCCACAAATTCATTAGGGTAGTTCGGGACATGGGCCCTTTCCCAGGAGTCTCCACAGATTTAAAATTAAGAGAAACCCTGATTGCATCTATGAAGAAAGGGATGTGGATGCACGCCACTACGTCTTGGATTGTCCAAGAGTAGTGGGTGTGCAGGAAGAGAGAAGGAGGGCGAGGGGCGCGATCTAGAGTAAGCTGCTGAGAAATCACAGCAAGCTTCTTGAGAAAGCCCACGACGTGGCAGCTGAGCTTTTCCTCAGCTGTTAGTGAACAGAGTCGACCGGGGGCCGCCTCCCCGCGGTCCCTGCTGGACACAGTAGATAGTGTCCTCTTTTGCTGTGATTAAAGGCCACCGGTATAGGAATCCTTCCAGACACGTTGTCTGGGAGGTGGTGTTTCCAGGTACAATGTCCAAGCACTAGCTTGGATATCGTTACTTGGCTTATGAGTTGAACAGAATAGCAGCGAAGTGCATGCTTCGGATGCCGGCTTGTGGACCGAAAGGTCTGGGTGGCCATCTGCTTCTAGGGTGTACCAATTGTGCTTAGGTGGGATCCTCCAGTTCTTGTTTATTTTTGTTTTGGCTACTGTTTCTATTTCTTTAAAAGTAAGTTTATTTTTCTGTAGCAAGGTTTCTTTTGTGCCTTTTTTCGCTAGCGCATCAGCAGCCTCATTGCCTTCAATGCTAACATGTAAGGGTATCCATTGAAGGTGAATTTTTGAGGTATTGAGAGGTTTTGGAGATAACCAATTATGTTCCTGCTTACTTTGTCTCTTAGTTCCCTTGTGTGACTCAAGTGTTGTATTGCACTTCTACTATCAGTAAGAATCCATATATCGTGATGTTTAGTGTTTCTGATGGATTTTAAGGCTTCATAGATGGTTATAAGTTCTGATCTGAAGACTGAGCAAAAATCTGGGTTTCTTCTGTTTATTTTCTCATTGCCATTTGTGGTTTTAATGAGAGAGTCACTGTCAGTGTGTCCCAACTCGTCTCTGCTACCATCGGTATAGATAGTTATTACATTTTTAGGAATTTTATATTAATTATTTCTAATGATAATTGTTTTAAGTATTCTGGATTTTGGTATTGTTTGTTAGTGGGTTCATTTAAAGTGGCATTAAAAATAACATTTTGTTAGTGATTCGCATGGGGATATTATTTCTGCTAAATAATATTTTTCCACTTTATATTTTAAAAATCCATTTCTTTTGGCCAGGTGGAGAGGGCCTTCTTTTTTGAGTCTTATATTGGATTCCCAATTAAGTATGCAATTGGATGTTCTGTGTTTGTTTTCATAACTCTTGATTTTGTTTATATATTTTGGCAGATTGAAGCTTCTTCTACCCTTTAAGGGCATAATGTCTGCCTCGTAAAGTACAATATTATTAGGGCAGGTATTTCGAAGACCTGTAATAATTCTAGCTGCATTTATTTGTATCCTTTCCAGTGATTTTAGATTTGTTTCAGATGCTGTACCATAGATTTGATATCCATATTCCAAGATAGGTCTCATTAGAGATGTGTAAGTTAATTTTAGTGTTGTTGCTTCAGCTCCCCACTCTTCCTGAAATATATTTCAAGATTTTTAGTAGGTCTCTTCCTTTTCTAACAACTCCTTCAATATGTTTACTGGAGTTAATTTCTGGATCCAGGGTGTAGCCGAGATATTTAGGATGTTTATTATATTGCAATTGTTGTTCTATCAGAATAATATTTGGTCTTATTTTGTATAGTTTCTTATCGTTAGTAAAAAGACAGATTTCAGATTTTTGGGGGTTAAATTCTAATTTATGTTTATTAGCAAATTTTTCTAGGTGGAGAAGAGTCTTGTTCAAATCTCTTTCAGCTTTTTTCCAGTTAGTGTTGCTGCTCCATAGAATAATGTCATCAGCGAAAAGTCCAATATTGGTTTTATGAGAAAAAAATTCTTCTATGCCTGCAATAAATAGGGTGAAGAGATTTGGGCTAAGGACTGATCCTTGTGGTAATCCTTGATACAATTTGAAGGTTTTAGATAAAGTGCCATTATATTTGACCCTGATGCATCTATTTTTAAGGGAATCATTTATCCAAGTGATAGCTTTTCCATCAATTTTGAAATGTTTGTATAATTTTGTAATTAACTTGTTTTTCCATACCCCCCTTATCAAAAGCTTGTGTAAGGTCTAAAAAGCAGCTATTGTGTGGTTAGTTGGTTTTCTGTTTTGTGCATCTTTTACCTTTTGTGTGAAAAATAAGGGTTGGTCTATTGTCCCATGTCCTTTCCTAAATCCATATTGTTCTTCTGGTCAGAGATTTCTTGTGTCGGGGTGGTAGGTGAGTCGTCTGAGTATAATTTTTCCATTAATTTTCAGCAAATACTTGTGAGAGAGATAGGTCGGTAGTTTTTTGGGTCATCAGCAGATTTGTAAAGTTTTTAAATGGGAAATATTGTTGCATTTTTACAGTCTTGAAGCAATTTTCCAGTTTTCCAGTAGTTATTGAAAATATTAAGAAGTCTTTCTTTGCCAATTTTGCCCAAGTTTGATATCATTCGGCCATGGATTCCATCTGGCCCAGGAGTCTTGTTTAGATCAGTGTTTTCTAATGCATAAGCTAGCTCTTTCATATTTATTTTTTTCATGGAAAATATTATGAGTGCTGGTGACATTTTTACAGTCATGAATAATCCTTTGGGCCTTCGTTTCAACCTTGATTTTACTACTTATTTGATATGAATTACCTAAAAGATTGGCAGAAATTTTGTCATTAGTTGCTGGTGTACCATCTGTATTCTTAATCATATTAGTTTTTTTCAGTTTGTGACTGGGATCTGTCAATTTGTTTTGCCAAATTCCAAAGTTTTGTATTTGGGTTTCTTGGGTTCAGGTTTTCACAAATTTGTTTCCATTTTTCCCTTTTCACATTTACGTATAATCTTTTTATTTTTGCATTCACAATGTTCAGTTCAGTTCTACAATTTGTTTGGTTTTGGGTGCTCTTTTTTGTAGTTCATTTCTTTTAGTTATAAGTGTTTGAATATTTTTTTGCCTGGTGTGTATAATTTGGAATCCATTTCTTAATATTACCTCTTGGTATTGAAACTGTAGCTGCTTTAATAATGGTGTTTTCGAAAGATATCCAATTAGCCTTTTTGAAGTTCCAGAATTTTTTTTAATTGAGCTGGTTTTGGTCTTGGTGCTAATTTCTATCAAATTAGGCAAATGATCACTTCCAATACTTTTTAATATTTGCTATTTGCATTTGTGGAAAATGTCAGGATAGTAAAAACTTATATCAAGGGCTTGTGCAGTATTATAGCTGTAGAAATGATGGGTAGGATTCCCATCATTTAAGCACATGATGGGATTGTCGTCAAATATGTTTGAAAGTATTTTGCCTCTTGGGTTTGGCGTGGAACATCCCCATAGTTGATGTTTGGCATTAAGGTCACCTACAATAAGAGTTATCTGTAAGAAATTGAGCCATTGTTCCATCGTCAATAAGTGTATTGTTTGGAGGGTGATACATATTGTATATGTTGATGGCTTTGTTTTGATTGAGGTAGACTTTGATATCTTGGGCTTCGAAGTCTAATGTGTTTGAAATATTAACGGATATGTCCTCATAGTACAAATTATTGATTAAAAATGCTAGGCCACCCCCTTTAACAGCATATACAGATGAATCTTCAGACCTTACCCTGAGTTATGGAGGGGCCGGAATTAACATAATACTGCAAGATGGAACGCACATCAAAATCTAAGAAGGAGCAGGACAGATTTCGTCAAACTTCACTTGTGAACTGACAGCTATCTGGAAAGCCCTTGTGTATGCCTTAACCAACCATCCCTGCATCAAGCAGAAGGAAATTTAATATGCAGTGACTCCATATCCGCTCTAGAAGCAATTCAGAAGGGCAATACTAAAATCACACAGAAAATACACTCGTTACTTACCCAACTGGAACCATTGGAGAATAACTACATTCTACAATGGATACCTGCCCATGCTGGGATCGGGGGTAATGAAATGGCATTTGAATTGGCAAAGGAAGCCAGAAAGTTGAGCCAAAGGAAAGAACAAATGTCATTATTTGACGCTGATTCTTTGTCAAAATACAAGATTATTAAACAATAAATAAGAAAAGATCAAAATGCGAAATAAACTCTGAGGGGAAAATGACAAAAACTATAACAAGACTTAGAACAAAACAATATAAAGGAATAACAATACATCCAGATGGCACAATAACCTATAGGGCATGCAACAATTGTCCTGGTGTGGAACTTACACCTACCCACATATTCTCATAGCAAGCAATGGCCGAAGCCTTGCAGAAAATTGACATAGACCCAGAGCAGCAGCTTTACACACCCAAGATAGTGGACATTGCTGCTGCTGTGATGGAGATGCATGGAGACATCTGAGGCTTTTTATTGGACACGACAACAACAACGGCATTCCAGAGTAAAATAAATTATCAGAGATAGATACATATTTTTCACATGAATTAAAATAAATATAATCGATACTGAGAGAGAGTTGAATTAAAAATATTAGAAATTTATTATCTTCGGAAACAAACCGTATCTAAAATATCAATTTTTTTTTGCTACATGTTTAATTTGCATTTACCTATTTTACATATCTCTGATTGTATTTAAAAATTGTTAACCAATTCTTCATACTTTTTGCGAAGTGGTGTTTTATTAATTTGTTATTTGATGTTATTAGGGTTCTTTCCTGGTATTCAAAAAGGAAAAATACGTGTCGATCAGTTATATTTTTCAATTTATCAAACAATTTGGCCGCTGAATCTCGGATTCTGGTAGTGCGCCATCTGGCGAATAAAATTGTAACTAAAATCAATTTCGAATTTTTCATTATTTGCCATAAAAAATCCCATTGCATCCTGAACACAATGGTGTTTACCGCATTGCTCTAGCGCAAATATTCGCGGAGTTATTAATTTTTAAAATAGTGCGGGACTTTTGGATCACCCTGTATATTAATGTTATTATATTAAGCATAATAAAGTTATCAATTAACTTTGGTTAGGATGTAGACATCAACATCACCATAACTATATTGTAAGATTCTAAACTCAGCTTCTTCTATTGAACATTTTTATTTCGCTAGATTTTGAACGACATCCTTCTTAAACGGGCGTAAAGACAAGGTGTGATTATATAGACATACATCAACGTATAGACATATCTCAATGTACGTCTATATAATTGCACGTATCTCATATCACACTTTGTCTTTACGCCCATTGAAAAACGATGTTGTTCGAAATCTAGAAAAATAAACATGTTTTATAGAAGCTCATTTTGAGTTTATGATCTTAAAATAAAGCGAAATAAACTTGGCAAGCTTTCGGATAATAACTTCCTTCAACAGTTGTGATACGAAAATAAAAGTTACATTCTAGTATACATTCTTGTATTCGTATTACAGACTGTTGAAGAAAGTTATTGTCCTAAAGCTTGCCAAACTTCTATATCTTCAATAAAGAATCCTATCGCCGTTAACCTTTATTATTTCCTAGAAATGAAATCCGACGAATATTGTAAACTATATTTGGGTCAGATATTTCTATGACAGACCTAGTATACTCTGAAATTAAACAAGTATTCGTTCAACGAACGAAACTAAAACGACAACCAATTCTAAGCCTTATTGGAAGTGTACCATAATAAAGATAACAACAACAACAACAAAGTCTATATTTAGGGCCTCTCGCCCTATACAGGATTCGCCAGTTCACAAGGGATGGGGAGAACACTGTGTGGCCTTTTTCCGGGATATAGTCTTATGGAATCCAAATATCGCCATCGCTATATACCTATTCTTTGATATTTCATTAATTAGTGCCGGAAATGAAGGACAAAGTTGCCCCGTTTTATCATTTAGATTTCGTCTTTCCTCAGACAGAGCAGCACAGTCAAATAAATAATAAAGATAACATATCTATAAAATATATGAATTTATATTATAGGGAATGTAATAAATAACAAGGCAGATAATCATAAAATTAATGCCATACATTATCATACCATCTGCTATAAGAAATACAAAATATATTTGCAGCGTAGAATTGTTCAAAATTAATACACTTTTCTAGTGCCCTTACTGCAATGATATAAAGCAATTTTCTACTGCCCTGTCTATGCAGTAAGCATAGACAATTAACACAATTTTATCGAAATCTTGTCAATGCATGCAAAGTGCACAGTCTGTACTATTTTTAAAAAAAAATATATATATATATATATATATATATATATTACATTCAATTTAATTTTTTTTAAATATATAAATATTTTTTCTAATTTGACCAAAAAACAAAAAGCTTTTTTATTATTATTTTTTTATTCTGTTGTGTATATAGATTTGTTTTTGTTTTTTCTTTTCGGTTGGCTAAATGTGTTTTTTTTAATAAACTCATTTGCTAAAAATATAATATTATATAGTTAAATTTGTTTAAAATAAAATAAGCATATTTGCTAATAATTGATATTTCATTCTTCTTATTTTTGTAAGTAAAATTTGCATTCGTCAATCTAAGCATTACTTAATAATTAATTACTTTTTTATATATATATTCCCTCACCCCGAATATAAGATTTATATATATATGAAAAATAGTACAAATGAAATAGTACAATATCACATTTGTACTATTTTTTCACATTGTGTAGCGTCCTCACGCAATTCTGGCCTTAACTACCCGTTTCATGATTTTTCAGGATGCCTTAATGACCAAATTTTTGGTCGTTTTGGTACAGCTTGCACCACGCTGATGAGGGCCAACAGCCCGAAACGCGTCCGTGGTTAGCTTTTCTTGATTAATCAAGAATGGGTATTTGGCCAATTCTAGAATAATTAAAAATCAACGAGAATAGTTTATATTTATTCCGATAGATGGCGCAAGCCATCAGCAACTTTCAGTTGCTTAATAATGAGATGCCTTATATATATATATGTGTATCATACTTTGTACAAAGAACATGGCGCCTCTGTCAGCGCTGCAGCTTGATGGAGAATCGCCGCATAGATATTATATCATTGCATTAAAGACAGTAAAAAATTGTTTTAATTAAAAAAGAATCATACCTGTCAAAAATATATTGTTCAAATTTATTATAATCTTAAAATAATATTTGAATTAATTGGAAAAATATTTTAAAACACCCTCATAAATATATTCAAAATTACAAAATATTAATTTGCATGTGTTTGTCTTTTGAAAACAAACAATTATTTTCTGTTCTTACTGCAATGATATAATATACAGATAGCCTTGGCTCATCAGTGGTGAAGCGGTTTCGCTACTTTTATCTACCATACGAATCCGATATTATATTTGATAATTTTACCTATATAGTCGGTACAATATGAAAGGGTTCACCACTGATGAGCAAGAACCTCCCAAATATTTTATCTTTGCAGCAAGGGTAATAAGGGAATAATTATTTCTAAAAAGAAACCATATTTATCTCGTAAATAATATTTATAATTTATATAAAGCGTATAGTTGCAAGGTTTTCCCACTATGTACTAAGTGTCAACCTGCAACCCCAAACTACATCATTGACTGTATAAACTCATCCATTGATGTGTTCTACTCATCTCCAGCAGACACCATCTACAAGCCTGATACCCTGATATGATTGTGTGGAGATAAGAAATAAGAAGAAGATATAATGCGTCAGTTATATTTTTTAATTAAAAAGCATATATTGAATCGAAAAATAATTTATTTACCAATATTTCAGTTGGCTGAACGCCAACCTTTTTCAAGGTACAACAACGTATTTATGCTAACAACAACCTCAGCGCCATATAACGTCAATAGAATATAGTTTAAGAATAATAAAATAAGATATATATACAATATTGCCTGAATTCAATGGCAAGGGGAAAATATTTGCAATAAACATATATAATACCACGTGGAAAATTAGGAAAGACAAACTCCAGGATGACACAGCAATTTATTTAAGGCAAGAACAAACTATGAATGATAAACAAAAGATAAGCAATGAGGGAAGCTTACAGAGTAGCAAAATATAAACATAAAAAATGTTACTCTGTTAATAATAAATTCTTTGCTACAATATTCCTGAAAAAATAAATTTAGTAAATAAAGGGGAATATGAATTATTTTCAGATATTAACAATAATGCCTATTTTTCAATGTTTACAATTATGTTTGTATTGTGTGTAAAGATCTTTTTATATAGAGAGATAAATAAATAAAATTACATAATTTATAATATATATATATAGGTGGATGGGTACCAAAGGTCACACCTCTCCTTTTTAAAATACATTAAAACAATGCATGTGGTTTTATCAATTCAGTAAAAAACGTAGAGTTGGTGATAACGAATGAGCCCCCAACACCAGTTTCGTAAATTTCAGACAAAAAGCCAACCTGTATACCATGGTGTCAGATTCTGGCCTTCATCAGTACAGAGGCGGCTTCATAACATCCTAAGGGAAGTGTTATGAAATCGGTCGAATTTACCAAACAGGGGTTTGTGTTAGTGAAGTGGCCGATATTCATGCTAGAATACAATAGGAGGTTACGGCAGGATGATACTCATGTATCAAAAGTGGCATCTCTCCCTTTTTTTTTTTTTAAAGAAGACAGAGGCAATTTTCTGTTCACACTTGGTTATCTCGTGTGTCTTCAATAATGGTCACTGTATTCTAAATATATTTCAGAGTTTTAATGACCTAATACTGATATATACGTGTTAAAAGATACACCTTCCTTAAGTTGAGAGATGGTAACTCTTTGACGTCTGTTTTTTTTTTTAGGAGACAGAGACAATTTTCTGTTCACACTTGGTTATCTCGTGTGTCTTCAATAATGGTCACTGTGTTCTAAATATATTTCAGAGTTTTAATGACCTAATACTGATATATACATGTTAAAAGATACACCTTCCTTAAAGTATATAGTATATAAGTATATATATATTGATCAACGTAAAGGTTGAATGTTTAATAACAGCATATGGGAATATTGAGGCTAGCTTATTAATTTCAGATATCAAATTTGTATTCCCACATTAAATACATTAAATTAAAATTTAATATAGGTGGTAATTGAATTTATTAAATATTAGTTTAGAGTTATAACCTGAATTATTAAAAAATAGGAATATTTAGCTGCAATTTCGATACTTTTTCATATAGGGGAGGGAAATGTCCGCATAATTGATTCAACCCTTTAGTGAACAACTGACGCCAACATTCTTACAAACAATTACGTTCTCTATGTGTTGGACAATTCTGGAATAATTAAAAATCATCGAGAATAGTTGATATTTATTGCGATAGATGGCGCAAGCCATCAGCAACTTCCAATTGCACGATAAGGAGATGCTTTTTTCTTAACATATTAAATAATTTCTTAAAACATTGAGAAATATTACAAATAAAAATTCTGAATATATTACAAAGTTGTCCCAAAGGTTCGTAAACACTTGCAAAAAATGTAATACCAATATTATTCGCCATTATGTATAATATCTTTGTATTATGTATAAAGTAATTGTATTATGTATTATTATTATGTATTCGCCGTAATAATATTATTCGTCGTTATGAATGTCTTTGTATTATGTATTATTATGTATTCGCCGTAATAATATTAATCGTCAAGTAATAAGAAAAACAACGTTTTAAGAAAAACAAGAACTTTTGGGATAACCTTACATTATATTTCTTATACTTATTTTTAACTGTTTAATATTATAGACTATATTTCAGTCAAAAACTTTAAAATATATAAAAATAAATAAAATATGCGATATAATCATAATTAAAAACTCATTATGTAAATATATTTAAAAAATCATTTATATATATTGCTCTGTTTATTTATTTGCCAATTTTTCAATGACCCGCTTACATCGGCAATTTTCCGCCTTTTTCAATGAAAGAAATCCTCCATTGATCGTCTGCAACTAATGAGATTACAAGGACAACCGTATATAAACCAAACGATACCCGATAAGATAGTCTGCTACAAAAAAAAAAACAACAAAATGTAGGGGGGAGATTTCAATATCTGCACTGAAATTAGAATAGATTACTCGGTGGTAGAGAGGCGATACAAAAACCACAGAGTTAAATTAAATTATTTCAGCCCCAAAAAATTCGCAAACTACTTTATCGTAAAAACAATCGCAAACGGCTTAAATTACATTAAAAGGAATAAATCAACCATCCATGTGTAAACCAACAGTGTTTTAATTCAGAAATACAATGCAATGCATTCATTCATCTGAAATCATTTGATTTTTATTGATTTTTATACTCTGTGAATAACAAAAAAATTTCACGAATCGTCTGACAATTACAAAAATGAAAGTTCTTTTTTTTTTTAAAACAATGTCGCTATTATAGAATGTGATTATTTTGTTGTATTTTTGTCTATTAAGGAAAATTTTGTCGTTTTCAAATAGCTTTGAATATTTGTTTTAAATATCTTCTCCCATGGGAAAAGCGCATCATTCAATTTGGCTATTTAGCTCATAAAGTGTTTAAACTCGCCGTGTGTTTACGACATCTTAAAAAAGGCAATAAAAACCATTTTCTACTAAAAACTATCGACTGCGTTTTATTCATAGTTTATTGTTTATTTATTACTTGGATTTTTCTAGAAGTGTTTATTCTCACTTCCTTGTTTTCTCTCTTATTTCTTTATTTCTTGTGTGTCTATCCTAACACCTTAAATTGACCTCGAACCATACGTTTATTTACAAACAATGACAACGTCTTTTCCTTTTTCGATCGAACAAACCATCAAGCATCTATGATTTTTATACCAATATTTTTGTGCTCCTCTAACTTTTTAAGTTTTTATAAACTATATTTCAATATATTTATATTTATTTAATAAAAAGGCATATCATATTTGATATTCCTGTAAAAGGGTCATTATACCCGAAAGCTCGACGTGTTGATAATAAAAGAGGACACTTATCCTTGGAGACTTGTTGTTGATTCTGATTGTGATCAAAGAATTCTAACCATTAAAAAGACATATATTGGATTGAACAAAAAGATTTATTTGCCGATATTTTAGTTGGCTGAACGCCAACCTTTGTCAAAGGCATTACATATATTTATATATCTTTAATATAATGCAATCCATAAGTAATTATTAATTAAAAGGCATATTTTGGATCTAAAATAAAACATTTTATTTAATACAAAATGCCCATATTTCAATAGGTTGTACGCCTTACAACCAACGCCAACAAGAAAGGTCCTGATGAAGTTAGGCGTTCAGCCTATTGAAATATTGGCACTTTGTATTGAATAAAATGTTTTTTATTATTATTTTATATCCAAAGTATGCCTTTTAATTAATATATTTATATTTAAAATAATGTGGGTCAGTGAAAGGGTGGTCTAAACCGTTGGTTTTCGACCGCTACGATCCGGGATCGGATCCCACATTGGGCAATTTTTTCTGATTAAAAAAAGATTTGCTTCCCAATGGCCCCCAATTCTTGCAAAAGTCCAACCCCACCAGCAAGTGCAAGTAATCAAACGGGGCTCTGGCACATTTGTAAGTGCAAAAGTCGAACTGCTTTTCACACTTGTAGACATGTGGTACACTTACAGTAAAAGCAGTCTCCAACTTCTACCCACCATGATTATGATGGCCTGTACCACGTGTACTAGGGATAATAATAATTTATTTAAAACAAAAATGACATTTCCTGATGGTATTTTAGATGTCAGGTGTTGATATTAAAAATCAAATTGGCATTTCCCAACCATATTTTAATCATTATTATTTTTTCACATATATTTATAATTTTTTTTAAATAGAGCAATCCCTAAATATATCTTTAATTAAAAAGGCGTATATTGGATCAAAATATCATTTATTTTACAAAATTTCAGTTAGCTGAACGTTGACACATATTAATGTTAAAATGCTTTGATAAACCTTGAATATGCCTTGAATAATACCTTTAAAAAGGTTGGCGTTCAGCCAACTAAAATATTGGTAAAGATAAATGATATTTCGATCCAATATACAGTTAAACCTGTCTATAGCGCCTCCCTCTCTATAGCGCCCGATTTTAAATACGTAGTACGATGCGGTTTACATTAAAAGTGACCTCTCTATAGCACCCTATTTTGGTGAGTCCCAAGAGGGGGCGCTATAGACAGGTTTAACTGTATGCCTTTTTAATTAAATATATTTATATATTAAGATAATCCAATTTTAACACAAACTATTATTTCTCTTTTTTCACTTGCGATCTTACAAATATACTATTTAGGATATCCAAAGCGCTGATTGCAAAATACAGAATTGTTACAAATATAAGAAATTGTATTTTCCTAAAAGAAAAAGACTTCAGGCTGAACATTCTTAGAGACTTAATGAGGACAATAAAAAAGATATTTCCATAAAGTTATAGCCAGTGTATTACTTTGTTCTAAATAAGAGGGAAATAAATAATATGACTCCCTCCGCAATAAAATAACGCTAAACCTCCAAACAATAACCCATATAAAATTCCTATAACTTGATTATATTGGATATATTCTTATAACTACCTATAGAGCAATTCATATGATTCAACACTAGTCCATACTAGTGAGTTGGACTCCCCGGGTAGTTAGCGTTCAGCGCTCTAGGAACCTGAGTTATAATTGGAGTTGCCGAGCCGTGCGACCGTTGCTCCAGGAGGTGTTCACCTCCTGCGAAGTGTCCCTGGATCTGCAGGCTTGGCTTTTTGGCGTCGGCCTGTATCCCGAGACAATTAAGTTGACCAGTGTAGCGAAGGCTACCATCTACAAGTACCATCTTGGTCTTAAGTTGGGTAACGCCAGCTACTTCATCGACCTGCCCACTCTGTGGGAAAGAACTCTCGCAGTCCATCGGTGGCGGAGTCTTTACCGCGGTGTGCACCACCAATGACGACATTGTATATATTCTTATATATATATATGTCTATCAATTATATGCTTTACATTTATTTACCTATATTTATCATTATATAATCTTATTTATTCATATTTATATTTATTCTGCAATTACCCTATATAATCATATATGGACATTGTAATAAATCAGATTCAATCTCTAATCTTTCTCTAAGAATGCGCCAACCATCCAATCCACACTAGAGCTACTAAAGAAACAGCCTCTTCAGACCACTTTACAACAGGTAGAGGAGTTGTTCGAGAGCTTGAATGCCAACACCATCCTAGAACCCCTGTATTAAAGGTATTATAGGGAGGAGATAGAAGACGCTGTTGTCTCCCCTTCTAACAGAGAGGACATCCTTGAGTACCTGAGGTCTGCTCTGAAGCAATTCCTCGACATGGCAATAGCACAGAGAGAAGTCCGATCTACGCGGAACGCTGTCCGACTTCAGAGAGGAATGTGACATCATACCAGACGACCCTCAGTGAGATTCCTCTGAATAAAATAATATTTAATTTTACTTTTTTTCTCCTATTAATCTTATATGGACATTGTAATAAATCAGTTTCAATCTCTCTCTCTCTCAATTCATATGATGAGCGACGGCTATTCTAAAAGAAATTGATTTGAACTGACATCAAAATGTAACATTCATAAAGAGATCCTCTATAGGAGAAATTATTTATCTGTTTAAGCCAGGGATCGGCAACCTGCAGCTAGCAGACCATATGTGGCTCTTTGGATGTGAAGCTGGGTGTAGTATTCTCATGAATAAAAACTTTATTTAATCTTTATTTATTTATATTTATTCGTTTATTTTATATTTCACCTTACATAATCTTATATGAACGAGGTAATGAAGATGTTTCAATCTCTCTCTCTCTATTTATTGTTGGCAAGAAAAATATTTTGTTGCTCTTTACGAACTTTGAAATTTTGAAAATTGTAATTTTTAAGTCTTCCAACTCAAAAGGTTTCTGACTGGTTTAGACTATGGTCTTTCTCATGGTAGATTCTACTGTCTGAAAATCAATATTGTATTATTAAACAAATGATCTTCTAACACATTCAATCACTTCTAACTTGACTATACACATTCCCTCTTCCTATTTCAGTTGCCCGATATAGAAAATGTCTTTTTTTTCCTAATCATCATCTTAATGAATAATTAAAATGTATGTAAATCAGACTATACAAAAGTTTGACTGTGTGGCAGATATAATTGGAGGTTCAACAATTTTGGGTCAATTC
>CP092865.1:170480544-170521638 GCA_030710605.1 Cordylochernes scorpioides | reverse complement strand
CTCTTGATATTTGTCATCTTCCGTTTAGTAGCGGTAATTTGGATTTAAAAATTGAACAAAATAATTGACACTGATACTGAGGATAATTTTTAATGTTTACAACTCCCTACTTATGTTTGAAAATCTTATCATATATTTAAGTCATAGAATTAACTCAGCCAATTTAATAGCTAATCACTTTTGGAATATTCTAAAGATTTCATAAATCCCTCGAGGATTTCATGATATCAAATCCAGCCTTGGACTGACGATGGCCATTAGCTCGAAACTACGGTCTCTAGGTGGACCTTCTTAGTTTGACAAAGCTGGTTTTGTGGCTTTGTCAACGACCCTAGTCCGTTAGTTTTCGGAGATGGTGAATAAACGATGCTTAGTTTTAGCGTCAATTTTGACTTTCCTTTATGTAATTAATTATTCCTTTATATTTTTTGCATTATTTTATAGACTTCATTACTTTGTAACGTTTAGAACAATTTTAGCCCTCAGTGGAAAAATTGTATTACACACACACATACAGCTTTATTAAGACCACCGATCCTATACAGATTCACCGCCGGAAGGAAGCATAGATGGAGCTTCTATACTCCAAGCAGCAGAGAACCCAACAACAGCCTCCTCCAAGTCTGAAGCATGTCCATTGGCCACAGATTCCACCGTGCATACGTCAAGATTCACTGAAAAAGACAAGTGTGAAATCAGCCGCGTTCTAGTCTTCACTTTCCTCATCCAAATAGACCACGACATTCGGCGAATCCATTAATCTCCTCCGAACGGTGACTGCGATCTTGTAGAATTTATATGAACCAAAGAGAAGACCTTGATCAAATATCATTGTATTCATCCAGTTATTTCAACAAAACCTATTAGAGATTTTAATGACTTTCAGATCAAAGTAAAAATTCTACGCAAACAATTGTAATATTGAATATCAAGCTAGTATAAAGATAACAGCATTATCGGAGACCACATCATCGAGTCTAATCCCTTGAAATTACAACAACGAGAAGAAATAATAGATAGACAGAAACTAAAAAAATATTTTAAATTATATAACAGAATAACAAAAATGTTTCCAATTTATTCCGAGATGAAAATAAAGGTTATTAATCAAAAATAAATAGAGATTTAAATATTAATTCGGTGAAATAATTATCAAGGACTGGGCAGAGCTAGAGAAGCTGAGATTGAATGCTCGAGACTGCTCGAGCTATTAAAAGAGGATTTGTAAAGTGTGCCGTTTAAGAGGATCAGGGAAGCAGCAGGAATAAAACAAATTGGCTCGAGTCCTCTTTTCAACAGTTGGTCCATTCAACCCTTGCTTTGTACACTTCCCTCACAAGATTCCTGATAATTCCTACTGAATACTTCCTTTTTTTTACATTCTTAATTTATCAGTATCTCGTTTTAGGTAAGAATTAAAACTGATATCTTAAAGTGTATAATATTTATTATTTTCCAAAAGGATCAACTTTAGTTTGAAAGAATATATAGCATCAACCAATGATTTATTTAATTTTCGACGTTTCAGTAACCTGTTGTCATTATCCTTATCTATAAAAATAAAATCCAAAATCGATGTTTGTTATCGCTTTGCGAAAAATCTACAGAATAAATCATTATCAAATTTCGCATGTAGGTAGCTGAAGATTTCGTTTAACATATAGGCTATTCAAAAAACTAAAAAGTTTAATGTGCTTTTTTCAAAATGTGAAACCAAAAAGCGTTAGTTCCAGCTTTTTACCGCTTGGCGCAGCACTGGTCGCGACGATAAACGATTTTGATTGGTTAATAATTTTACACGTAGTTTGTTTACACGATGAATGTTAGTTTGAATACACGATGAATGTTTTTAAAAGGTAAGATTATTCAATTGCCGTGAAACTTTAGGAAGTTATTTACTATATAACTGGAAAAGTTTCTGGTTTGAATTTGATTTGATATAAATATTCCTTGCAATTTTATTTGCAAATTTTCTACTTTAACTCGCAAGCAGCGCCTCTCGCGGCATCTGGTGAAATTTCATTTATAAATTGTAAAAATGCTAAAATGTGTTCTATGTATAATAAATTTAATATTTAATTTTAGGATTTAGTAATATAATATTCCAATGACGTTGTAAAAAAACTTGGTATTTCAATATTAATATATATTTAATGAAAAAATCTTATTTAAAAATTAATAAAAATGTTTTTAAAATATTATTTGTTTCAAAAATATATTTAAACGCATATAACAATATTTATATAAGTTTATAAATCTATATATAGGTGGATTGGATGTTTTCTAGAATCGTTTTAACAAATGTTCGTTGGGCAAACTTTTACTCGGGTAAAAATCGGGCGAAGCCGGGAACATTGGCTAATTTATATATACGTACACGATTTTATAAAATACGCTTCACATATATTTTATAAAATGGTGTATGTATATAAGTAGAACTAGGATTTAAAATAATCATTCCCCTGAGGAGAGTGACAGCAAGTTACTGATATGTTGGGAATTGAATAAATTGAAGGTTGATGTGGCTGTGTTTTTTATAAACCAACTTCCAACCCCAACAATGATCTTCAAAACTTCAATTTAGTCTTGTTTAAACTACTAGTGGTGTTATTCAATGAATATCATGACATACTATGGTAAACTGCGAGTAATACACGCCATATTTCTCAATGACAAGTTAGAAAAACTTTTTTTTTTGAGTGTGTAGAGTTATATAGACTTTCTTTAAAAATTAACCCAGAGAGAGAGAGTTTTAATTCACCTATTTTACGTGATAGCTTTATATATGAATTTAAACTGATTCGATGCTTCTTTTTAGTGATTTACAAAAATCATATTTTACCGCTTCATCTGCAATAAAATAACTAGTGCGAAGAACTAGCTCATCAGTACTGAACCCTTACAGCCGTTCGACAGTTTCAACAAACATATTTCTCTTCTATCTTGTTTTCTAATGAGCTAGAAAGTTAGACGTGAATTCTTGGTATGAAATATTTAGCGGTGATCATAAGCCTTGATCACAGTTTCACTATTTCAGCTTCCTGGATTCAGGTGATACCATCACAGATTACTGGATTCAGGTGATACCATCACAGATTACTGGATTCAGGTGATACCATCACAGATTGCTGGATCAATGAGTATATCCTATATTGATCAACAGAATCATGACAGTTTCTCCACAGAAGGAAGTCGACACAGTTGGCCAGATGGAAATCTGGTCACCTGCGCCCTCTAGCTTATGAAGAGGGAGCCAAAAGCTTCCCCATGTGCACTAGGTGAAAAACCGAAGAGCCCACTCCCCAACATATACAAAATTGTATTGGAAAGGACAAAGGATCCCTGTACAGAGAACCAAGAAGAGTTATTGAACATCTTTATGAGCACGACCTCCAAGATCTTGTCTAATTTAGACTTATAAAAGGATAAGTAAAAGAAATGACAGTTTCTGACCATACGTCTCAATGATAACACGACAAAATCTGCTCGAGCTGGGCTGTAAAACACTTGGCCATCCATCTTAATCGCCTGACATCTGACGACTACCACTTACTTCTTCCAGTTCCTCAATCTCTTTCTAAGTGAAATACGTTTCTAAAACTCAAGCTGATACCACAAAGAGGTGTCAATGTATTCATTGACGTCATTCAAAACTCCAGGATTTTATGTAACAGGAATGAACAAACTTATTTCTCGTTATAATAACGTATAGAATCTAATGGTTTTATTTCGTTTAATAGAGTTTTGTGTATTTCTTTAAGAGAGCGTCCCTGTTTAAAAATAGCCCATTGTGTTTGCCCCGAGTCAATAGTTATGTGAACCTCTCGTATATTTTAATTATATCGCCTCAAGGAGAATATATCTTATATTTTCTGTTCAATATTCTGTATTAAGATTGCAAATTGTACCCGGCCTTTACCCTAGTGAAGGTTTGTCAAACATTGTTTTAGCAATGGCATTGTGATGTATTGGCGAATTAATTTAATATTTGTTTTTATTTATTTGTTGTCACAGAGTTGATGATGATAATTGTGTATATATGCATATATATAGTGTTTGTGTTTTTAGCAGTTGACTATTTTTCTAGTATGGAATTGTTTTAACTTTGTTTCTTGGCATTAAAGATATATTCTATTTTCAAGTCTTATCTGTGGAAACATTGCATTGGCGACGAGGTTTAAGAGTAAGTACCCAAGCGATGGTATAGGGTAATATGAATAATTTTGTTTAATATTAAAGAAGTAATAAGTTATTGGAATTTACATAAGAAAAATTATTTCATGATGGCTCATTACCATTTTAGAGAATTTGAAGAAAAAAATGATAATTTTTGCTCATTTATCGAGCGTTTGGAGCAGTTTCTAATTCTAGAAGAAGCAAGTGAAGAAAAGAAAAAAGCCTATTTGTTGACGCTAATTGGCGGGAAGGCGTATGAAACATTGAAAAATTTATGTAGCCCAAAGTTGCCTAAAGAGTATAAATATGAAGAATTGATTGAGAAACTGGTTGAATATTTTTCCCCAAGGCGATCTATAATCGTAGAGAGATTCGTGTTTTTTGGAAGAATACAAAAGGAAACGGAAAGTGTTTCAGAATATCTGGTGGAAATCAAGCGGCTAGCCTCAACGTGTGGATTTGGCGAATTTTTAAAGGAATCCTTAAGAGACAAATTGGTGTGCGGATTGAGAAATGCAAAAATCCAGAGGAGGATCTTGTCTGAAGGAGATGTGCCGTTGGCAAGAGTAGTTGAAATTGCGTTGTCGATGGAGGCAGCAGAAAAAAATACCAGAATATTCCATGTCAATGAGCCTGCAGATAGCGTGGACAAAATACGCGCAGAAGTCGGGAATAGATATAATAGAGAGCAAAAGAGAAAGTGCATACATTGCGGGAGGTTGCATAAAGACTTATGCAGATTTAGAGAGGCGACCTGTTTCAGATGCGGGAAAAGAGGTCACTTGGCAACCATCTGCAGGAGCCGTGGGGAACATACAAGCGAAAGACAGGTGAGCCGGTTTCTGAACCAGAGAAAGATTAATCAAATCGAGGATCAGGAGGAGGAAGAATCCGTTCAAAGAATGGTCTTCATGAGGACGTATGATTATAGAGTCAAGTATGCTACGAATGACCCTCCCTATGTGATTAAGATGAGAGTAGAGGACACTTTGATGACTTTTGAAATCGATACGGGTAGCTGTCTGACTTTAATATCGGAGAAGGATTTCAAGAGATACCTCCCAGACGTGCAGGTAAAAGAAGCGGGAATAATTGTTAAGACCTATGACGGAACTGTGGTACCGATTCTGGGTGAAATAGATGTCAAGGTCGATTTTCGGGGAACGATCGCTAAGCTTAGAGCTGTCGTGGTGAGAGGAGAAAGGAAGGCCTTGTTGGGGAGAGAGTGGATCAATGTTTTGAAAATTGGAAATTATTTTGTGAATCAGATGCCTTTGGAGGACACGTTGGCGGAATTATTGAGTGAAAACCAGGTTGTGTTTGGGGAGACAACAGATCCGATAAAGGGATTCATGTTTGCAGTGAATATTCAGGATGTAAACCCCATATTTCATAAGGCCCGACCAGTTCCCTTTGCAATTAGAACGGCGGTGGACGAGGTACTAGAAAGAATGGTGGAGAAGGTCTACTTGTATCAAGTACCCAGCAGCAAGTGGGCAACTCCAGTGGTGGTTGTGCCCAAGAAGAATAAAGAGTTTAGGATTTGCTGTGATTTCAAAGTGACTTTAAATAGGTTTTTGGATACTGCGGCCTATCCGCTGCCTACTCAGTAGGACCTGTTTTCCGTATTGGCTAGAGAGAAGTATTTTTCTAAACTAGATCTGAGCAATGCATACCTTCAAATAGAGGTAAACCCTAGCACCCAGCCACTCCTGACTATTAATACGCATAAGGGGCTTTTTAGGTTTAAAAGAATGCCTTTTGGATTGGCAAATGCCCCTAGTTTTTTTCAGTCAGTTATGGATAGAATATTGGCGGGAATTAATGGGGTTATTTGTTACATTGACGATGTACTCGTATCCACGGCGTCAGTGGAGGAACATATGGCAGTATTAAAAACTATTTTTGTTCGGTTGCAGAAGCACAACATAAAATTAAAAAGGGAAAAATGTGAATTTCTGCGAAGAGAAATACAGTATTTGGGACATCTCATCAAAGAAGATGGTATTCGGCCTTTAGAGGACAAGATACAAGGGCTACAGAAAGCCAAAAGCCCGACAAATGTCTCGGAATTGAGATCTTTTCTGGGATTAGTGAACTATTATGGAAAGTTTATTCCGAATTTGCCAGAGCTGTTGGAGCCACTTCACAAGCTGCTGAAAAAGAATAGTTATTGGAAGTGGACAGGGGAGTGTGAGGAGGCGATCTCGGAGTGTAAAAGGAGAATTACCTCCGAGAAAGTGTTGGTGCCATATGATGCCACGTTACCTTTATCTTTGGCCACGGACGCTTCTCAGATTGGAGTGGGGACGGTGCTGTCCCATGTTATCGAGGGCCAAGAGAAACCAATCATGTTTGCCTCACGAACACTTTCCGGGACCGAACGTAATTATTCACAAATAGAAAGAGAAGCTCTAGCAATAATATATGGTGTGACTAAGTTCCACCAGTTTATCTATGGAAGACAATTTACCCTGATTACAGATCATAAACCCCTGGTGTCTATTTTGGGGCCGAGAGCAGGGATTCCCACTTTGTCTACTTCAAGATTGCAGAGATGGGGACTGACTTTTGCGGCTTATACATATGAAATTAAATTCCGAAGAACTAAAGATCATGGAAACGCAGACCTTCTCTCACGGTTGCCAGTAGAGAGTGACGAAACACCGGTGTTGAATCAAACGTTCATATTATCATACGTGGAAGATTTGCCGGTTACAGCAGCAGAAATAGGTGTGGAAACTAAAAAAGATGAAGTATTGTCAGTGGTGAAGCGCTATACGCAGCAAGGCTGGCCTGAAAGAGTTGGGGAATACCTCAGACCCTACTTTCAAAGAAAGTTGGAGTTAACTATGGACGGGGAATGCTTATTGTGGGGAATGCGAGTGATCATCCCGTCTTCTCTTAGGAAAAATATGTTGAGTTGTCTACACGAGACCCATTCGGGGATGGGCAAAATGAAGGCGGTTGCTAGGTCGCATTTTTGGTGGCCGAATCTTGACAACCAGATTGAATGCATGGTAAATGGGTGTAGAAATTGCCAGCAAACTCAGACAGGCCCAAGTAAAGTAAACTGGAGACCGTGGGTGTGGGCAACCAGGCCCTGGCAACGGATCCATATGGATTTTGCATTTAAAGATGGAGTGAATTTGTTAATTGTGGTGGATAGCCACTCAAAATGGGTCGAGGCGATCCCGATGAGAGAGATAACCGCAAGAAAGACGATTGAGCAGTTAAGAAGATTGTTTTCAGCGTATGGGTTACCAGAGGAAGTGGTGTCGGATAATGGCCCACAGTTTACAGGGGTAGAGATGAAGAGTTTATTCGAGAGAAATGGAGTCAGACAAACTCTGATTCCAGCATATCATCCACAGAGTAATGGTTTAGCGGAAAGAGCGGTTCAATTGATAAAGATGGCCTTGGAAAAAATAAAAGGAAGTTTGAAGATACCATTCAAGATACACTGTCAAGAATTCTCCTCACGTATCGATGCACGCCGCATGAGACAACTGGGAAGACCCTATCAGAGCTGTTTATGGGTCGGTCTCTGCGGACCAGACTGACATTGATACACCAGAGCCTGGACAATAGGGTGAGGGAACGACAGGCCAGGCAGATGAGGTATGATCGAGGAAGAGGCCAAGAGGAGTTCGAGGTGGACGATAAGGTGTGGTGTAAGAATTTTAGAGGTGTCGGATGGATTCCAGGAAGAATAGTGGGCAGAAAGGGGAGCAGAGTCTATACAGTTTTGATAAATGGACAGGTGAAGACCTACCACCGAGATCAGATAAGGAGAAGATGGACTAGTGGTGAAGAGGGAGATGAGGCCAGAGAGAAAAGAGAGGAGGAAGATGACCCAATATGGATGGCACCTGAGAGTATGAACAGCCGGAGGGACAGAGAATCGTTTTCGTCGGAAACAGCTGGATTGCCGCAGGATCCAGTGTCCGGGGACCAAGGTGTGGAGATTGGAAGCAGCCCAAGGGAATCCGCGTGTTCCTCAGACAAAGAAGCCCGGACGGAGGAGAGGCCACTGCCAAGAAGAAACCCTCCAAGGGATCGGAGACCTCCTGTGCGATATCAAGGCTTGTAGGAGGAAGATGGTGTGATGTATTGGCGAATTAATTTAATATTTGTTTTTATTTATTTGTTGTCACAGAGTTGATGATGATATTTGTGTATATATGCATATATATAGTGTTTGTGTTTTTAGCAGTTGACTATTTTTCTAGTATGGAATTGTTTTAACTTTGTTTGTTTCTTGGCATTAAAGATATATTCTATTTTCAAGTCTTATCTGTGGAAACATTGCAGGCATCATATCAGATTTTTTTTTGCTTATCTCTAGTACAAGTAGTACAGGTCCTGATAATCATGGTGGGTAGAAGTAGGTGACTGCTTTTACTGTAAGTGCACCACATGTCTACATATGTGAAAAGCAGTTCGACTTTGTACTTACAAATGTATCATAGCCTCGTTTGGTTACTTCACTCGCTGGTGGGGTTGGACTTTTTCAAGAATCGGAAGCCATTGGGAGCATTTTTTTTAATCGGAAAAAAGTGCCTAATGCGGGAATCGAACCCGGGTCGGTAGTGGTCGAAAACCAACGGTTTAGACCATCCTTCCACCAACCCCCATCCTATGGTAGTAGTAAAGAAATAATATAGTACCGGTATCATTTTTATAGAAAATATAAATTAGTTAATAAAGTGTGTGTGTTGGTATAGGCTTTAATTGATCTAATTTTAATCTGTATGTTTGTGTTTTTTTGTCTACTACTTGTCGTCTACTTGTTAAAAATATGAATTTTTTAATTTTATTTTTAATGGAAGAGAGTGTGTATGAAAGAGGTCTTTAAATATATTGTAACAAATTATTATTTTATTAGCAGAGTATTATTTTATATGAATATATTTTGCGCTACTCTGTAAACTTCCATCTTTTGCTTATCACTCATAGTTTGTTCTTGCCTGAAATAAATGCTGTGATCTACATTTTCGGAGACTGACTCCAGGATTCCACCGACGTGTCAAAGCCAAGACTTCCCTCCAAGATGACGATGTCCCTATAGACGATACGACGACAAAGCCGCTCTTCACACCGCAATAAAAAGGACGCAAAGGTACTAGGGACAGAGTTCCAAGACTTCGATGGAATCCTTGGCAGAAGCACGTCAGATCCATGTCAGTAACTACAATAATTGCTAGCTGTGGGTCACAGCTCCCATAGGGAAGGAGCTATGTAGCAAAGTGTTTATTATTTTATTAGCACAGTATTATTTTTTTATGTTTATATTTTGCTACTCTGTAAACTTCCCCCTTTTGCTTATCTTTTGTGTATCACTCATAGTTTTTTCTTGCCTGAAATAAATTGTTGTCTCATCCCGAAGTTGGTCTTCCTTAATTTTTAACGGGGCAATATAATCCTTATATAAAGCTTACCAGTCGCGTGTTACAGCGATCTAAGAAGGATTGGAATTGAAATCGATTCAATTCACAGAATTTATTTGAAAGCTTGTGGATTATTGGACAATATTTTATAATTTCCAGTCTAATGCGTACACGAATAAATCATAAGATCTTCCGACATGTGAGCTGGCTACATACAGGTGCCAATGACAGAAACACAGATTCTTCAAATCCACCCCAACATACTTGATGGTCATTGTAAAAGCTATTCGTACAGAAAACTACAAACATTTGAATTTGATTGGCATATCTTTTAGGATAGATCCTAATGGAATACCTTGCAATAGTACATCTTGAATGTCCCATTAAAAATTGTAGCTTCGATGACATTAAAGCAAAAAGGCATAAGGCAGCGCAGCTTTTTTATCTCGATAACATTGTACGTAATATTTTCATCCAAAAGTATTGTACCTTTGCGTGGTGGATTGATGTTTCAGAGAAGTATGATGAGCACATCAATTTTTATAATTTAAGTGGTGTTCCTATGTTTTTCTATTTCTCTATTATATTCCCCATAATGTATTTTATTATATTATGATGCATTAGCGCGCCATCTGTTATGAAAATTCGAAACTATTATAGACGCGTATGATTCTTTTGAAAATTAAACAATTTCTACTGCCCTTACTGCAATGAAAAAAAAATAATGGGAGGGCCTGGCTCATCAGTGATGAACCCTCCCAGTGGTTTCGCCAGTTTAATCTACCCTACCGCTGTTATATTGCATCTTTCGATCTTCCTTTTATAGTGATACTGTTGCTAACTCTTATTAATAGTTATAATATTAGCAGAGAGAGTATATGAGAGAGACGGTACATTTATTAATAGAATAACAGACATTCATAATAATATAGCTTCTTATAATAATCAGTGATATCTCAAGAGTGATATATTAGAACACACACCAACTCCGCCTTTACCGGTCCCAAGCCTGGATGAAAAATGAGGAGGGGGAGCAGTAACAAGCTCACTATAAAACCTGGGCTCAGCTGGCCCGGTTGATAGTACCCTGTAAGGGTTCCTAATCCAGGGATACAGGATGAGCAGCGTTAGTACTCCATGTTAAGAGCGGCTGCACACGACGTCTGTTCCTCATGTCAGAGGCGGCCATTTCTTTTGGAGCTAAGTCGGCCTGCCACTGAATAGTGCTCCTAGTCTTAATGACAAAGGCAGACGCATTCTACTTCACCCAGTCATGATGATTGTTAAATCTCAATCTTTACAAGCTTGATACCCTAATATGATTGAGTGGAGATAAGAAAGAAGAAGAAGAGAACACACACCTTGCATATATCATAGATTGACCTATTAAAAAAACCTAATTATTAAGATACTATTTTAGTACTCATTTGTATGTAGTTTAATAAATATAATTTTATATATAAATTTAAATTATATATTTATAATTTTATCTAATTCTACTGTCCTCAAAGCGTATGTCCATAGTTCATCTAAAATATCCATTCCAAGAGTCTAGCAACAGTATCACTATAAAAGGAAAGTATAAAAATTCAATATAACAGCGGTATATATGGTAGATTAAACTGGTGAAACCGCTGGGAGGGTTCACCACTGATGAGCCAGGGGCTCTCCCATTAATTTTTCCATTGCAGTAAGGGCAGTAGAAATTGCTTAATTTTTAAAGAATCATACGCGTCTATAATAGTTTCGAATTTTCATAACGGATGACGCTCTAATACATTAAAATATAATTTTAAAACTCAAGACCATATTATATTTAAGAATTAGAATTCATAGTCCCCTGGTAGGCCAAGAATCGACTGTACTTAGTGTAGTGAGGTTTTTTCACTGTATAAATGTGCTATCTATACGTACTTTATATCGAATGTTTATATATGCTTTGTTACTTATTGTTTATTTACCACGCGCATACAGTTACATCGTGAGAAATCAAGTGTATTTAGCACTATTTTTTTTTTCAAGTAAAACAACTTACTACTGCTCTTAATGCCCGCGATATAAATAAAATATAAATCACCTAAACACACTATATAAGTGAAAATTCGAAACTATTATAGACGCGTATGATTCTTTTTTTTTTTATGAAACATCTTCTAGTGCCCTTACTGCAATGGAAAAATTAATGGAAGGGCCTGGCTCATCAGTGGTGAACCCTCCCAGCGGTTTCGCCAGTTTAAAGAATCATACGCGTCTATAATAGTTTCGATTTTTTCATAACATATGGCGCGCTAATGCATCACACTATATAAGTATAAATAACTTGCAAGTAACTATTGATATAGGTAAAGATAGAATTTTGAAACTCATTAAAACATAATCTTTGTAATCATCCGGGAATGTCTGTCGCCAATTACACCACAGAAATGGCTACGCCATTTATCTCGCGTTTTAAAGGAAATATACATATTTGTCCATTGCTTATTAGCGTATCTTGTGTTCGAAACTATGACAGCCACCCCTTCCTGACCTACCACTTTTATATGATGTCAAAATTTCATCCGGATAGGCCAAGTATTGTGTGGAAATGTATGCGTAGAAAACAAAGAGACATGTAATTCATAAGGCCGCAGTCTCCGTTTGGAGGAGATTATTAGAATTGCCTAATGTCGTGGTCCATTTGGATGAGGAAGGCAAAGACTAGAACGCGGCTGATTCCACACTCGCTTTTTCAGTGATACGCTAACCTTACGTATGCACGAAGGAACATGTAGCCACTGGACATGCGTCGGACCTGGAGGCTGTTGTTGGGTGCTGCTCTGCCTGGAGTATAGAAGCTCCATCTATGCTTCCTTTCTTCCTGTGGTGAATCTGTATAAGACCGGTGTTCTTAATAAAGCAGTGTGTATAATTTATATGTATTTATAAAGTATATTTTTTATAAAAGAGATTTTAAAACCTAGCGGGATTATAAATATTGCTACTCGTTGTGTGTTTTAATTCGATCGTCTTATAAATTATTGCTTGCCATATACACATGTGTATTTCTTCTTAAATAACAAAAGAACCTTACATCTATTGAGATAAATGTAATTGGGGAACAGTTTGTTTGGCCTCCGGGTTAAAACTACATCTGATATATATAAAGATTAAAGAGAGTGAATAGAAAATTTACTAAAAATATTTTATTAAAGTTTTTTTTTTTTGCTTATCCCTAGTACACGTTGTACAGGCCATGATAATAATGGTGGGTAGAAGTAGGCGACTGCTTTTACTGTAACATGTCTACACATGTGAAATGCAGTTCGACTTTGCACTTACAAATGTGCCAGAGCCCCGTTTGGTTACTCGCACTCGCTGGTGGGGTTGGACTTTTTCAAGAATCGGGGACCATTGGAGCATTTGTTTTTTAAGTGAAAATAAAAAAGTGTCCAATGCGGGAATCTAACCCGGGTCGTAGCGGTCGAAAACCAACGGTTTAAACCATCCTTCCACCGACCTCCTTATTAAAGTAATAAATATTGAATCTAATGTTTTGATAGAGAAACAGTTAAAAAAACTTGAAAGAAATGTTCCCACAACCAATAATGAAGTCGATGTGTTGACACCTTCCACCATTAAAGAAATTCAGTCAGCCATTTGTGTAATGGGGCCTTTTAACCATGGCCTCAATTGATTTCGAGAACTTAAAAGACAGCCTGTTCGAGAAAAAAAAATGGCAATATGTAATTAAAAAACAACTTTGCCATAAAAATGTGTCAACTTTTTAAAACATTCCTTATTGCTATTTTTACACGCTTCAACTAAATATTTTTAGAAGTAATAGAAATTAACAAAGCTATTTTGTTAAAATTTGATACACAATTTGATTTATTTTAACTCGTGCTCATTTTAAATATTTTGATATATCATTTAAACAATTTTGACTTATATAACAAAAAATATATCTTTAAGGAAACTGATAATTTATATTATGTTGATTGTAGATATTGCCAGAATTTTCTTTCTTTTGTACACAGTTCTCTGTTCTCGTTAAGATTTAAGAGATTCATTTGTCTCTCCTTAGAATATTTAAATTCTTACATAAAACTTTTCTCTTTTCTCTTTTAATAATAATAATCAATGAATAATTTTCATGCAAATATTTGATGTCAATGATTTTTTAAATTATTATTATTATTATTTTCTCTCATTCTCCTTGTTAATATCATATGACTATTCTTTACGGGCCTAAAATTATTGTTAATATATATATAGAGTGTTCCAGCCTTAAATATGCAAATTGTTAGAATTTACTTTTGTTAATTATTGTTAAATTATGTAAATTTTAGAAATGTATATAATCTTGATTTTAGAAAATAAAGACAGTTATTGAGTCATTAGTGTTGGTGAGACGAGGTTGAGTCATTAGAGTTAGTGAGACGAGGTTGAGTCATGAGAGTTAGTGAGACGAGGTTGAGTCATGAGAGTTAGTGAGACGAGACAAAAGCAGTTATTCAAGTTTAAATGAGTTATAGTTAGCTCGCTGAGTCAAGAAGCATATAATTAAAACCAGCGTTAAAATAAGAATTGGCAGTGATTCCTCCTTAGTGCCTGGAGGCCAAAGCCAGTTCGATTCATGGTCCCTCAAGAGCCTGATTAGGATTTGAAAACAGAAGAAATTTAGGCGGAAACTCAGTGAGAATACAAGTGCAAAATGTCTCGAGACGAAAGGATCCTCCAAAGAAAGTTAAGTTGCCAAATAAGGAGAATTGATGGATTTATTGAAAGTGTGGATTCAATTATTCAAGCAGGTGAAACAATACGCTTAGAAATAATGGGTGAAGAATTAAAGGAGATCAAAGAGAAAATTGAGACACTCTACGACGAGCTGTTTTCTTTGGATGAAGTTGATATAGATAAAGAAAGTGAGGCATATGATGGTTCAATGAACAAGATTGGAAGCTTGAGGGTAAAAATAGAAAATGAGAGAAAACTCAAAGACAAACTGGCAGACATAAAGCCAAATGGCTCTCAGGCAAATATAAAATTGCCTCAATTTGACTTACCGATATATGATGGAGATATAGGCAATTGGATCAACTTCAAAGAGCTATTCCTCACCACCATCGATGCACATCCAGGGTTAACTAATATACAGAAGTTACAATATTTGAATTCTGCAGTAAAAGGCGAAGCGGCCAGATTAATAAGGGGTTTCCCTTTACTAAGTGAAAATTATGGCCAAGCATGGAGTACACTGTTATCAAGATATGATAACCCGAGAGAGCTAGCTTATGCCCAGGTATCAAAAATCTTTTCTCTCCGGGCAATTAAGAATCCATCGGCTAAGTGTCTCCATGAATTCATGGATGTTTGTAATGAAGCCATAAGAAACTTAGAAACGCTGGAATTGAAGAGAAATCAATTAGTGGATGTGATCCTGGTGCACTTCCTCCAGCAGAAGTTGAGTGAAAATCTAAGGTTGGATTGGGAACTGTCAGTGGACAACACTCTTCCTTCTTATGACAAGTTCATAGCGTTCATTTCCAGACATGCAAGAAGCATGTCTTGTGCTGTCAGGGAATGTTCAAAAAGGGAAGAAACCACCGGATCGAGATTTCCCAAATGCCAAAGCTACGGGATGCTAATTGAGAAATCGGACACTTGCATATTATGCAAATCTAAGCATCATCCACTATACATGTGCAACTTATTTTGCAAAATGCCTTTAAAAGAAAAATTAAATGTAGTAAAAGGTCATAAATTGTGCTTCAATTGCTTGAGGAAAGGCCATTTCTCATGGAATTGTAGGCTGAACCAACGATGCAAAGTATGCAAGGGAAAGCACCACACGATGATTCATTATGATAAACCGAGCACGGAAGGCGCTTCGGCCCAAGTTGAGAACACAACTCCGAAGGAACATGAAAGTGCTATCAATTTAACGAATACTCAACAGGCAAACTGCAATGATAGCCACGTACTACTCGCAACGGCTAGAATCAAGATAAAAAATGGACTCGGAAAGTTATGCACCTGCAGAGCCCTACTGGACAGCGGTTCCCAAGTCACCATGATAACAAAAGGATGCTGCGAAAGATTGGGACTTGTCCAAAGGAAATCAGATCGGATGATTATAGGGGTTGGAAACACACCAGTGCAGCATTCTTCATCGACAGTAAGTGTGACATTTTGTCCACTGAATAATTCTGAGGAATTCTCGGTGGAGGCAGTAGTCACGGGAGTGCTCACTTCAGAAATTCCGAACTTCAGGTTGAAAGACCCTAATTGGCCAACTTTGAAGAACCTCAAATTGGCAGACCCAGAGTTCTACATACAAGCCCCAATAGATATGATATTGGGAGCAGATATATACACTGAACTTATGTTGAATGGCTCTATATCTCTCGGAGAAGGATTGCCAATGGCTATTAATACAAGACTAGGTTGGGTACTTCTAGGAAAACTCATGGGAACATCGGAGAGTAATACAGTAGTCTGTAACCTGAGTTTACAATCTGAACCAGAACTAGAATTCGTAATGAAAAGATTCTGGGAAACTGAATCTGTGCCGTCACCGGATCTTTGTACACAGGACGAAGATTGTGAAAGGTTATTTTCGAATAACCATGGCAGAGATAGCCATGGAAGGTATTGGGTAAAATTGCCATTCAGACAACATCGACCGCTTCTGGGTGAATCAAGAGAAAAAGCTTTAAGAAGGTTCCTTTCGTTGGAAGGAAAATTGTGTAAGAATGTGAAATTATATGACCAATACCGGGGATTCATGAAGGAATATGAACACTTAAACCACATGGAAAGAGTCCCAATTGCAGAAGTGAAGCGAGAATTGTGCAGATGCTATTACATGCCTCATCATCCAGTAATTAGAGAGCAATCCACTACAACAAAAATGAGAGTTGTGTTTGATGCATCAGCTAAATCTGAAAATAATGTTTCTTTAAATCAAGTTTTGCACAAGGGACCAAAAATTCAACAGGATGTATTTTTCATTCTCCTCAGATTCAGAACGTATCCTGTCGCCATAACTGCTGATATAGAAAAGATGTACCGCCAGATAAGAATTCATCCAGAAGATGCGGACTATCAGAGGATATTGTGGAGACCATCGCCAGAAGAGCCTGTGGTGGACTATCGACTGCTGACTGTTACCTATGGTACAACTTCGGCTCCATTTTTGGCAATGAGAACATTACAACAGTTAGCAGAAGATGAAGGCCAAAATTATCCTGAAGCTTCTAGGGTGACCTTGAATGATTTCTATGTCGATGATCTGCTAACAGGAGCTCAAACGATTGCTGAAACCAAAGAACTAATAGACCAATTAAAGGACTTAATGAAAAAGGGAGGGTTTCACTTAAGAAAGTGGAATTCAAATTGCCACGAGATAGTGTCTCATGTCGAGGAAATGAACGAAGAGAAGAAAATTAACTTGGAGAAAGGAGCCATATCCAAGATTTTAGGAATTGTATGGGATCATGTACAAGATACGTTTAAGGTTAATATAACTCTTCCTGAGGAAGTTGTTACCAAAAGAGATCTTCTCTCCAATATTGCGAGGATTTTCGATCCAATTGGTTTCCTCTCACCTACTACAGTGGCAATGGCGAATCTCCAGAGGCAGACCGCGGTCAAAGAAGTCGAGGATTTAGAAGGGCTACCAGTCTACCACCGCGCCATATTGAAGGAAAATGGAGAGTGGCCAGAAGTTACCAAAGCCATCCAATGTAGCTATCCGAAAGTCTTTGTCGGCGACGGAACTTATCTTTACCTCCTCATAGAAGATGTGGAATCTCTAGATGGCCCGAATGTCCGCTCGGTATTGTACCAATACCACATCCCTCACAAAAAATGGATCTGGAGAAGGGTGAATGGTTTCGCTCCAATAGTTATTTCCAAGTCTATCGTTTATGCCTCTCACGATAAAAGGGTGTACTTTGTAGGAGGGAGAATACACTCTAGAGGGAATAAGGTAACTTGCACCGACAATATTGTCCGAGTGAAACTTAAAGAGGGTCGGGCTTCTGTTCTAGTGAAAAGCAGGAAATCGCCCCTAACTGACCTCTTGGTCCTGGCAATGACATTTGCACCATCGGCGTTCTTGTTTATGCTTGCAGAGACCCGCGACCACTCTACTTACAAGGTTTTCTCCTATCATCTCCTAAACAAAGATTGGCATCTGATTGGATCAGACAAAATATTTTGGAAAGAGAAATTTCTCTCTCTTCAGATTTGCTATACCAACAAGAAACTTTTACTATTCCCTCGAATGCAGTGGGAACAACACTTCTGTAATCTGTATAACTACCGACTTCAAACAGATTCCTGGGGGTGTTATACAACTATTCCGATTCTTGGTGAGAAAGAGGGCTATCCAAAAAATATCAATCACTTTACTATTGTGCAGGATTGGGTAAGAGCTGTATTTGTTCACGCCGGGAAGGAGTCGAAATATTTATGGAAGTTGAACCTGAAGTCTAAACAATGGACTAAACTACCAACCTATGTCAAATACAGAGATAGTCAATACACTGCTGTAGCTTTGGACCTGGTGTTCATATTGGGACCAGCTGATAAAGAACACGCGACTGCAGAGAAGTATTTGTCGTTCTTCAAGACCAGAAGGTGCGAGTTGCCCAAGTTCGGGCTGCTACCGGAGTCTACCTACGACCTATTACGAAGTTGGCTCCGCTTCCCTTCAAATCTGAACCAGGGTTCAGCGGCCGGGGGGAGTATGTTCCAGCCTTAAATATGCAAATTGTTAGAATTTACTTTTGTTAATTATTGTTAAATTATGTAAATTTTAGAAATGTATATAATCTTGATTTTAGAAAATAAAGACAGTTATTGAGTCATTAGTGTTGGTGAGACGAGGTTGAGTCATTAGAGTTAGTGAGACGAGGTTGAGTCATGAGAGTTAGTGAGACGAGGTTGAGTCATGAGAGTTAGTGAGACGAGACAAAAGCAGTTATTCAAGTTTAAATGAGTTATAGTTAGCTCGCTGAGTCAAGAAGCATATAATTAAAACCAGCGTTAAAATAAGAATTGGCAGTGATTCCTCCTTAGTGCCTGGAGGCCAAAGCCAGTTCGATTCAAGAGACAAATGTAGAAATATACATGTATGAAAGAGCAAGTGTCCCTAGGGGGACATAGCGCTTTAAATTGAAATAAATAAAGAATATTTTAAAATATCATATTAACAAAATAAGATCGAGTTTCCTATATATTTTATTTATATATATATATATATATAAATGCATGTATGAGAAAAAAACAGCCAATAGAATTGATATTTTTTAAAAATTTATATATTTTAAATTTGGGTGATATTTTCGAATGTTTCTTGGTAGATAGAGAGCTATTAAACTATTCATTTATTGATTTTTAAAAAGCTAACTCTGTGGCTTCTGTGTGTGTAAATCCCAGTACATTCAAAACAAATTGTTGCCACAACTAAACAGCATTAAATTTTTATATACATTCATAATGTATTAGGAGAAATATGCATCATTTATTAGCATAAGATATTCAATAGAAATTGTCCCTCTTATTATTATTATTATACCTGTCTTGGCTATTAATATAGACGTTTTCCTCTCTCTTACCATTTTCTTCTTCAAAATAAAAACCCCGCTAAAATCGATTTTGAATATCTTATAGTGTGTGAAAATATTACTTAGCAAAATATATTCTGTATTTTTTTAAATTGCAATTTCACCACATTAAACTCGAATTTTATACAATATCAAAATTAATGAATAATTGATCTCAATTTATTTTAGATTTAATCTTTCAAAATTTGCGTTTATTTTTAGAAGTAGTAAACATTAACTTTAATATAACATTCAATATATATTTCTATATATATATATAATATCAAAATGTTATTAAATATTGTAATTATTAATGGAAAATATGTTTCAAAGTATTATATATAACAGAAATAAATATGTGAAATTCTATTTTAAAGTATTTTCTTTCGAAAATATTGATTTTATGTTTTATAATTTATATCGTAGGCACACACACTTATACAATTATTTCATATAAAATGTATAAATGTATAGTTTACAAGCCTAAATATAATATTTTGTTTGTTTTAGAAATTGAATTTTTAGAAAATATAGTTTTTAAAATAAATTTAATCTATTTTCTACTTTAAAAATCTATTTTATATAACTTAATATATGTATTGACTTTTTTGTTATCATAATACATATCTTTGTGTGTATTGTGTATACATAAATAATATTTAGAATAAATAAAACGTTTGTAAATTAACAGATGACCAACAGACGAATAAGAAATGTAAACAGCAAGACTAAAATTAAACTTTTCTTTTGGAGCTAAAAATAAAATAATTGTTTCGTGGTTCCAAGGAGGGAAAAAATTACACTGCAAAAATTTAGTCATACTTATTTTACTCGCTTTGCATTAATGAATGCATGAGAAGGCTAAATTTAAAAATGCAATTTGTTTATTATATTTTAAATTACCCTTTTTATTCCCTGTTGTATATTTTATATTTACACTTTTGTTAAATAATATATGTGTCTTATGTAAAAAGACGTGATATAAAAATAGCTGCACATTTTTAATAATCACGATATTGTTAGACATAATATTTACACTTGAAAATATCGTTTGAAGGAATATTTATTTTATTTTAAAATATCAATGTTCGAATAAAATTGCACACATATTATGGCGATATTTCAGGATTTTTAAAACAAAATTTTGAAGTAAACAACGGTTTTCAGATTTTAATATCAACATTAAAAGTTTTAAAATTCACATTTTAAATTTAAAAAATTACAATATACAAAGTTTAAAATAATATTATAAAATTGAATAACAATAATTTGAAGTTAAATTATATTTTTAAAAGTATAAATTCAATTTTTCTCTTATTGATCCCTTCTTACTTTGTAAAACTTTTTTATATATTTTTATATGATTCGTGAAGCCCATTTATGTTTTACGTTGATTTTGATTTTGAGGTAATACAGTGCTGTCCATAAAAATTGAAACACAAAGAAAACAGATAAAAACAGAAGCTTATTAATCACATAATGTCCTGCTAGACATCTTGTCCGACACAGTTTGAGTGACAGTTGTGACAAAAGTTACTATTACGAGGTTATCACACAAAAAGCAATAAACTATGACCTACAGTAAGAGTAACTTAATACACAGAAAAACGTACACTCAAGAGTACAACACCAACAACAAAAAGGAGGTAAATAAAAAAACTCAAGATTTGTTAAATAAAATAAAAACAGTACTTATATTTTATTTTCAGCGTTGATAAAGAGCGGACCGGGGTTACACAGGTATGCGAGGAGATCACCAGACAAGCACACAGAGAACGACTCCTCGCATCCCCTTTCAACCCTCTTTTATGTACAAACATGGCCACATTCGTCCACTGAGAAGACGTGGGAGATCAGTTTACTTAACAAACAAACAACATTCTTCCCGCTTAACTGAGGAGATTAAAAATTCTTATGTTTGTCAAATATTTGACAGTTGCAGATACAAAATTAAATGCATCTATATACTACAGTTTATCAATAGAACAGGTTGGAGAGGGGAGACGTTCCAGTTTTTCAGCAACCAATGATCAGATATTTTAAATTAGTGAAATATATTCATAATGATGATAACCTGGGTAGCAGACGAACATCTTCTGTATAGAGGAAGGTCATGACAACTTGGGTGGGAAACATTAGCCAGTACATATTGGAAGGTAGTGTAAAATAAATTCGAAGATAAAACATCAAGCTGCAAAATTTCTAAATTAACTAAATATAAGATAGAGTATATATTTTATCAAAATATAATTTATTTTACCTTAAAACGCGATATTAACCAGTTTTGGTTCTGACGCTTTTCGCCTAGCAAGAATAATGGAAAGGCTTCGACTTTCTATCAACAGTTAGGTAAAAATAAATTATATATTGATCCAATATATGCCTTTTTAATTAAAGATATATTTATGGATACTCTATTTTCAAACAATCAAGAGTATATAAGAATATTATTAATTATAAAAACCGATTCTTATATAAATATTTTTCCGTTTACCATTACTCTTCACAATTCATCCTTCCATACTTCATCCCTAAGGTTAGAAATAATCGATATTTATCCCAAAAATAAAATTTCGATTTTTCATTCAAAAGAAACACATGCGGGATAATTTCTAATGTCGTTCTACAATCATAAACCGCATTATATTGTATTATATATTCTTGTGCCCCACACTTTTATCTATGAGCTTATTTCACCACCCATGTTCTCCATACCATTGCCGTTCTCTGTGTGTCGAATTTAATATCTTCAGAATATAAAATTCCTCTTCCAATTCCAATTATCCCAACTTTCAATTACCCCAATCGCACACGACATTTCAAGAATAACAAAACCTAAGTAATAGAATCTCACGCCACTAAACTTTCCCATTACAGAAGATCACAAGCGTCAGATCCTTTTAATCAAAGAATAATTAAGTTCAATAGAATATATACTAATGTATTAATACAACTCTGAAATATGATTGTATTTAAGAGCATAAATAGAGAAGACCTAAAACAAAAATAATTCTTTTATATATATATTATATAATCTAAAATACAAATATTTTATTTTTTTAAAACATATATTTCATTTTCATTCATTGACTGTTCTATATTTTTTTACCATAGAATTAGAAGATATACCACTTTAATTATTATTGTTGTAAATATGTATATTTAACCCTACCTTTTTTTTTAAATCACGATTATAGAATTCATTCTATAAATTCTATATTGCTGTGATAAATAATTTTATGTGTAATTTTACTTCAAGTAATTCAAAATAAAATCTACTTGAAAGGTAAATAATTATCTTTACTTTTTCACGACTGCACCTCTTTTTTAACAATAAAGCAAAAAATAATCATAACATATATATTTTTTAAATATAAAGATATTCCGCTGATTTTGATTATCTTGAGAATTATGCTATGGAATTATTTGTGCTGGTTCTTTTTAGTACTAAATGGTATTGGTAATGCAGTTGTGGCAAAAATCTTGAAAGTATAATATAAAAAAAAAATAGTTTTGCTCAGTAATTGCTTTAATTGAGCTAAAAGAACATATAAAAACATAATTTGATAAAGTACTGCCTGACTTAAGGCGTAAGAATAAAAAAATATATATTTACATAATTTACAAAAGGTTTAAGTCGGCCATCGGGAAACAACAACAATAGGTTATATAAAGGGAAGTCGCGACATGTTGAAGATCTGAATGGATTTGTAAATACCAGAGAGAATTGTCAACGTTTTTATCACTTTTGTAAATATATTTATGAAATTTCTAAACTATTATAGACGCGTATGATTGTTCTTAAAATTAAACAATATCTACTGTCCTTACTGCAATGGAAAAATTAATGAGAGGACCTGGCTGGGAGGATTCACCACTGATGAGCCAGGCCCTCCTATTAATTTTTCCATTGCAGTAAGGACAGTAGATATTGTTTAATTTTTAAAGGAATCATACGCGTCTATAATATTTTTGAATTTTCATAACAGATGGCGCTCTAATGCATCAAAATATATTTATGACTATCTGTCTTATTTTTGAAAGGATCAGGTTCCTAATCTTTCTAATCGTTTCTTTTTTACTTTTCTAACACAATGAGTTTATAACTGTTTTTGTTTAACAAATGTAAATTGAAGCAATTATCCCTAGCGCGGATATGGCGTTTTGTGTGTTGAAATAAATAAAATATATATTTACAAAAATAGAATTTTACAAGAATCGGCACCTCGATCATAGAATTTTAATGGTCAATGACTATCTAAGCTAAAGAAACATTGCATGCTGATTGGCTAATGAACTTAACTCTGATTATCTGATCAAGGTAACATGGCAGTTAACAGCCAATTAGAGTGCGAATAAAATAGACATATAAATATAAAAACGAGAATATTATAGTAGATTGGGGATTTCGATATTAGCATTTTACTTTTGAATTTATTTTGAGTTACATTTCAAGTAAATAAAGATGTGTAATTTATTGTGTAAGGTAGGAAATGGTAGAAGACAACCGTAGAGATGATCGGGAAATTCATTGTGATTCAAATCATTCAACCAACTTAAAATACCATTATCACAATTCACAATATATTGTTGCACCAAGTTGCAGCTTTGCGGAGTCATCGACCTTGGTTTCCTCCTTCTTGGTGTTATACACCGAGCGGGTTTCCATACTTAAAGCAAATAAAGAAAAGTAAATAAATGACCTTTAAAAGTTATTGTGTTTATTTATTTGTTATCTTCCTCGTAGGTCGTGATCCGACTTCTCCATTAGGTTCTCTCTCGCTCCAATAACCAATCAAGATATATGTACAATAACAATATTACAAAAGGAATGAAACTATCAAAAGGAATGATACCCTTGTAAATAATCTGTTTTAAATAAATATTAAATATCATAGAATATTTCAATAAATGTAGGGCACATTGATGCAACAATATATATATTTATTAAAAACAAACATTCCTGACCGCTCACATGAGTTTTTTTTAATATGGCAGAGCGCCATCTAGTGGAACAAAAATTAACTAAACGTTGATTTAGGCTTCTTACATAATATTTGGCTCACCCATTTCTTGTGTGATATATCAAGAAAAGTCAACCACGAACGCGTTTCGAGATGTTTGCCCTCGTCAGTGTGGTGCAAGCTGTACTTCTACGACCAAATATTATTTCCTAGAGGCTCTTTTTTTACTTGTATATACACTCATTGAAAAAACTTATGAAAATTTAAAGTTTTTTTTATGTCCCCGGTAGTTTATTTTTTGAAAGAGAAAGAAGCAATTTTGTTCACACTTGGTTATCTCGTGTCTTCAATAAAGGTCACTGTGTATCAAATATATTTCAGAGTTATTGTCTTAATCCCGATATACATGCTAGAAGGTACAACTTCTTCAAATTTTGTCCATGAGTGTATATAGTGTATAATTTTCAAATATCTCTCACAACTTATTAACATCAAATAATTGAAAGGAGAAATATACGCTGTGTAAAGAAATAGTCTAAATTAATAATCTGTTTATAAGATTATCAATATTCGGTTACAATATTTTGAATTCTGTTTGTGCTATCAATTTGTGTTCCATTCTTACATAGAGACAGTACAATGAATATAATATCTACCCACTCTTGTTATCTATATAGCTTTTTATTTAGTACATTTAGAAACAAAATAAAATTCAATCCACGAGTGTTTTATTATCCGGATCCTGTGTGGAACTAAATAGTTCGGATAATCGGAGTGTTTTCTTGTCTTCTTTTAAAACAAGCCTCTATATTACTTCGGTAAATTGGATTCATTTAGAAAAATCAATAATACATCCAGGGATATGTTTCTTGAATAACTTTTTATTTATCAAACTTTCGGACTTATCAGCTTTTCGCGCGAGGGGAGTATTACCTAACTAACTATACACCGACGTGTAAGATATATATTTATATAAATGCTTATTAATATTTACATATTTCAAACTATACATATGATTTTAAGATAAATTTGTATATATTTATATATAAAGCAATTTCTATTACAAATTCAAAAATTTTGAGAAATATATATATGTCGTAATTTAATATATATATCCTTCTAGGAATTGATAAATAAAAGAGTTCAGGGAGACTTCGAGGAGAGAGAGTACATATCTGAAACTGGACTCGCTGCCTTTGATGATTTATGTAAAAAAAAGAAACACATTTCCAAAATAATTAATTGCTACCAAGTTTAAAGATAGATAGCAATTAAATTTTATAAACGTAATTTAAGAATCGTGTAATCGTGGTTATCAAATTTACATGAAAGGCATCCAATATGTATCCCAAGAGATTAAAATAAAACTATGAAACACCGAAAATGAAGATTGGTGGAACGCTTGGTTTGTTGAATCTGTGTCGATATATACAGAACATTATGGTATAATAAACTTCAAGGTTTTAAAAATGTAGGCGGTTTCTAGAAGAAGTATATATATATTGTAATATCGCGTCTTTTTTTAATATTTAGAACATAATCCATTGAAACAACTAATAGAATCTACAAATAAAAATGTTTGTAAAATTGCTTATCATCTTGTAGATCATCGCTTACGTATCTCTTCTTCTTCTTTCTTTTCCGGGTTAATTGGCTAAATAGACATGGTCTTCTAACACCGCTTACGTATCTCTTCTTCTTCTTTCTTTTCCGGGTTAATTGGCCAAATAGACATGGTCTTCTAACCCCGCTTACGTATCTCTTCTTCTTCTTTCTTTTACGGGTTAATTGGCCATATAGACATGGTCTTCTAACCGCGCTTACGTATCTCTTCTTCTTCTTTCTTTTCCGGGTTAATTGGCCAAATAGACATGGTCTTCTAACCCCGCTTACGTATCTCTTCTTCTTCTTTCTTTTCAGGGTTAATTGGCCAAATAGACATGGTCTTCTAACCGCGCTTACGTATCTCTTCTTCTTCTTTCTTTTCAGGGTTAATTGGCCAAATAGACATGATATTCTAACCCCGCTTACGTATCTCTTCTTCTTTCTTTTCCGGGTTAATTGGCCAAATAGACATGGTCTTCTAACCCCGCTTACGTATCTCGCCATAACAACTACGGTTATCCGCAAACTTGAGACATTCTCTGCATAGAAGGTCTGAGTAAAGCCGTCAAATATACGTACACCATGCGGATTGGACGATTCTATTCGAAATAAGTGTAAGAAGGGGCGTCTTAATTGTGGTGACCAACAGAAGTTGATCGTTCCCCACATAGGACTTCTAAGAAAGACCGTTATAACTAGCCATTAAATAATTTTTAACGCTTTGCCAAATGTTTTAATTTTTATTCGCTCCTGACGAGGACAAAAGAATTTTGTCGAAACGTCTAGATAATAAAAAGAGTTACTGGCCGAAGTATCTTTAATTTAAAGAACGTTATAGATAAGGTCCGAAAACCAAATGGGCCGCTCAGCAAAAGTCAATAATCAGAATGGATCATTCTGTGAAGAATTCTAAGAAATACCGTTACACTACGGTCAACAACTGAAAGAGCCGCTCAGCAACAGTCAATAAACAGATGGTTCATTCTGTTAATAAGGATTTTAATAAAGACATTTTGTTTACCATACGGTATGTACCATTCTCTGCACAGCAAGTGCAATACGTTTGCAACTATGGTAATCAAAGATACAGTTCGCACAAAGGGTCTAGAAAGTGTGTTACATCTAAGGTCACCTAAGAGAATTGAATATTTTACCACACAAGTGTTTAAGCATGACGGTTACAATCTCGGCCAATAAAAAGAATAAATCATATTATCTCGAGAAGTCTGAAAAGACGGTATCAACTACGACCATAAACTTGAGCATTTTCTTTGCAGAATTTTTAAAAGACCTTTACAACTCTGGTCACATAAAACATAGTTCTATACATGGGATGTGAAGAAAGACTTGTAGTTATACGGGCATCAATTAAAACCGGCTATTCTCCGCACATGAAGAAATACTGCTATAGCGAGATTCACCAACCGAAATTTTCCCAGAACGTCTAAGAAAGACTTATAAAACTACGATCATGAGCAAGAATTGACCATTCTTCGCAAACAAGGTCTAAAGAAATGCCGTTAAAAACTACGGCTATGAACAAGAATGGTCCATTCTTCGCAAAATAAAAGTCTAAAGAAAGACTATTGTAACTACATTCATGAACAAGAATAGATCACTCTTCGAAAACAAGGTCTAAAGAAAGGCTGTTATAACTACGGTCATGAACAAGAATGGACAATTCTCCGCATAAAGGTCTAAAGAAAGGCCGTTACAAGTACGATCATGAACAAGAACCGGCCATTCTTCGCAAAGAAGAAAGACAGATATAATTGCACTCACCTATCAGAATGAGCCATTCTCCGCATTAAAGTCTCAAAAAGACGGATACAAAATGCGCTCGTGTGCTAACTAAACGATATCAACTTTTATAAAAGGATAAAAAGACAAGTTTGTACAGGAACTATAAGATTAAATATCTATCAAATATTATTCCCGTAGAGCGAAATATTTTAATAAAAATAATGCCAAGAATTCCCGCAAAACGAGAAGTGCGGAGAGATTTACGAATTACCAAATTTATAAAACTTTAAGGATTTTTAGCCCGGTATCGCACAATTTATGATTCTTGAGAGAATATACAAACAGGAAATAATCCAATATTAGAAACCAAAACAAAGAAATAACTTTAATAAAGCTTAATAACCCAGATAAGAGGATCATATTGGTGAAATGATTGGATAAACAAACAGAAACGTTGTCAAATGTTCCATAAATGTTGGTAGGAAGTTATCGGCACAGCATGCCGGTCGTACGGCGGCAACCTACCGGGCAGGTAGACCAGCAGCAGCAGCAGCCAAGGGTTCCCCATCCTCACGCCCAGTGCGCAGCGCCCTCTGTGCCAGCGCCAGCGCGCGTCGATCCGAGCCCAACTTTGTCGCCAAGTTCCGCCCACAGGTAAGTGACCGGGACAGCGAAGTACGCACCTCTAAAGTCCGGTTAAACTCCCAACAAGTATCTTCGAACCAGCCGGAGGATCCCAGAAATTTTGTGTCACTTCAAATTTTGTCGTTCACGCACCTCAACAATCTATAAGACAAGCGCTAATCTGTACGGTGTTCCTTTATGTCAACTCGCTCTTAGAAGCGGCGACTCTTGCGCGACCAGTTCAACCAGAGAAACAGTAAAACACTTTAAACTTCTCCAGGATTTTAAAATTCCGAAACTTATCGCATTTCAGTTTTGCTCTCTACTTAATATTCGACGCAATTTTAATACCGTAACTTCAACAGTCTTTGGTCGAAGTTACTTGAAATCAAGATGAGCGTTTTCTTTGGAATGTTGATTGTTGGCAATGTTGATGTTTTGACTTGTTGTTTGCGGTGTGACCAAAACTACCTCCAGACAGAACCACCATATCTGTGACGGGGCTTGAAGTCTTTAAATTATAGCACACCAAAACTGACATAAATAAACTCTACTCCAGTTTATGGTGATATTGAAGTTGTATGGACATTCTTGGCCCAACCCAACTGTGAATACAAGAAGCAAAAAGGATCTGGCACTTTGTAAAGGCGAAAACAAAGGTATAGACAGCGGAGTACTCTTGTTATACTAGATGGTACAAAATCCCCTCTACACTTCGTTTCTTTTATAAATTAAAATCGCCGATATTTCAAGTCTTCCGACCTTCCTCGGACCCAAATAATAAAAAATAAACTCCAACAAAAATTTATTTATTTGTTTTATTTCATTTTCATATCTAAAATTTTACTTACACACACATACAGCTTTTATAAGACCACCAGTCTTATACAGACTCACTGCAGAAAGGAAACATAGATGGAACTCCTATACTCCAGGCAGCACAGAACCCAACAACAGCCTTCAGGTCCGACGCATGTCCAATGGCCACACGTTCCTTCGTGCGTACATTAAGGTTAGCGTATCACTGTAAAGGCGAGTGTGGAATTTGACTTGATTTTAACAATGGCACCAAATTTCCATTACGCCCATTGTTGAATCACTAAGGACTATAGTTCAGAGTAATAGGGTTGAGGTGCTTTGTAGTAAATACAGTAGAAGTTCTTTCTATGTGTAAAGAAGCATTCTCGTTCTTTATTGCATCATTTTCCTATATATATATGGTGCGTTGTGATACGTTTCTATTAATTGTTAAATATTAATGGTGAAAATTATTTTGTAAGAAATTGCACTTTATATATATATATATAAATAAATGAAAGATACACTATTTTTAAGCTACTATAATTATTTTATTCTTTTTACAATTCGATTATAGTATATTGTTGTTTACAAGATGATGATCAATAATACAGAGTAGAGTAATAATATATCACAGATCATTCCTCCTTCCTTATATTGTTCATAGTTGGAGAAAACCGGCAAGGAGGGCATCGAGGTCGGGTAGATCTCCTAGGTGGAGGTGACGTGGAAATTTGAGGGTCTTGTTCCAGTCGGTGAGGTCCTGCTCCAGCGTTGTCCAAGGTCCAATCAGAATCTTCAGCATATTTGGTATCTGAACCTGTCCTCATCTGATTGACATGCACTTTAAATGTGCCTTTTAGGTTCTTTACTAGATAAACATTGTAACCTAGTCGTCGTATCACCTGGGCCTTGAACCATTTGCGCCTATTTTGTATTACTCTTGTAAACAGCACTTTATCTCCAACTTGAAAATGTCGCCTTCCAAACTCATTTCTCCCAAAAGTCTTCTGGATAAATTCAGAGTTCAAGCAATTTACAAATGTTCTAGGCACATAACTTAGGAGACGTTCTACAGGAGGCTTATCTAAAGAGGTAGGCGTATTTCTATAATTAAACAGAACATTTTGTAAAATACAGTCCATATTTGAGTTTGGAGATTCTTCTAACGACTTTTCCAGAGATTTTTTTATTATTCTTACCGAAACTTCAGCAATTCCGTTAGACGAGGGATTATATGCTGGCGAGGTTAAGTGGTATACATTATTTTTCCGTAAGAACTCCTTAAATTCAATCGAATTGAAGGGGGGGCCATTGTCAGACACTAAGCATTGCGGTAATCCATACCTGGCGAAACACTCCCGTAGAAGCTTAATATTTTCTCGCGAAGTAGTACCTCTAACTGGAAATACTTCAATCCAATTTGAATTTGCATCTACTACTAATAAATAACAATCACCTCTGAAATAGAAATGGTCAACATGAACTCGCTGCCACGGTTGGTTAGTCCTGGGCCAAGGTGTGTTCTCAGCGGGAGGAGCTGTCTGATGATGCATACAGGGAGAACATTCCTTCACAAACTCTTCAATTTGACTATCCATTTTTGGCCACCAAACCGAAGATCTGGCTAGAGATTTCATGCGATTGATTCCTATATGACTTTGATGAAGTAACTTCAACATTTGATCTTGACAGGTTCTTGGAATCACTGCCCTAGAATCAACAAAAATGCATCCCTGCAGTACAGAAAAATTTTCCAATTTTGAAAGGAATGGTTTCATTGTTTCATCCTTTTTTGCTAACTGAGGGTCTTCTAATAGATATTCCTTGAGCTTATTTAAAACCGGATCTTTATTGGTTTCTTCTTCAATAATGAGGTGGTCCAATGGAGTTACATTTAAAAATGATATATCATGTGTCACCAAATCAATGTTGTCTTCCCTTGAATTTATTTCCTCAAGTGGAAGTCTTGAAAATGCATCCGCACAGAGCATGGTATCTTTATTTGTATATCTAATATCGAAATCGAAATTAGACAACTCTAAAGCCCACCTATGCAAGCGATTTGCAATTAAAGGCGGAAGAAGTCTTTTGTTTCCAAAAACAGTCGTTAAAGCTTTATGATCACTCTTTAACACAAATTTTCTCCCAAACAAGTATTGTCTCAGTTTGGAAGTTGCAAACACAATAGCAAGTGCTTCTTTCTCAGTCTGAGAGTATTTGACTTCTGCACTTGACAATGTTCTGGAAACAAAGGTGATTGACTTCTCTTCCCCTTCCACAATATGACACAAGACCCCACTTATGCCATAGGCAGATGCATCGCAGGTTAAAGTTAATGGAAGCTTCATTGAATAGTGAATAAGCGCCTGGGAATTTAATAGAGTTAACTTCAAATTCAGAAATGCCTTTTCGCATTGGCTAGACCATTTCCAACGATTGTCCTTCTTTAGGAGTTGATAAAGAGGACCAGCCAAGGTTGACATATTAGGTATGTATTTTGAATAGAAGCTCAACATCCCTAGAAAACTCTTCAATGATGTTTTGTCGAAAGGATTTTTACACCTTTCTAATGCTTCCAATTTCTTTGAATCTGGTCTAACACCATCTTCATTTATAATATGACCTAAAAAACAAATGTCTTTTTTTAAAAATAAGCATTTTTCTTTATTAAGGGTGAAATTTAGCTCTTTCAATTTATCGAAGATCATTTTTAAAATTCTGTAATGTTCTTGTTCATCTTTAGAACCAATGAAAATATCATCTAAGTATATCACCGTGTTGGGAACATCATGAAAAAGGCTGTCCATACACCTCTGGAAAATGGCTGAAGCTGGACTGATGCCAAAAGGCAATCTATTATATCGGTAAAGTCCTCTATGGGTAGATACCACTAGCAGATTTTTTGATGCTTCATCCATTTCAATTTGATGATATGCGGAGGAGAGATCCAATTTGGTAAAAATCTTGTTTCCTCCTAGATTTCCCAACATAGTTTCTATAGTAGGTAATGGATATTTCTCATCTTCAATGCAATTATTCAAAGTATTTTTAAAATCACCACACAAACGTAGTTCTCCATTTGACTTTATTACCGTTACTAAAGGCGTAGACCAATCACTAGCATTAACCTTTTCAATTATTTGACTTTTTTCAAGTCTGTCTAGTTCTTTGTCTATCTTCTCTTTAATGGAAAAGGGTACTGGTCTAAATTTAAAAAATTTGGGCTTTGCATTTGGCCTCAATGATATTGAACCTTTAATGCCCTGAATTGGTAAATCTTTATTTTCAAATACTCTCTTATATACTTCTAAAAACAGTTCTAAATTTGAAATTACATTTATATTATTACAGATATCAAAAACGCAATTGGGCCAATCAGTTTTTAAAATTCTTATCCAATTTCTGCCCAGTAGCGGCGTTTGGTTATTAAACTGGCCTGTCACAATTAAGGGTAGTTTTTCCTGATAGTTTTTGTAACTAACATTTACCAAGCATTTTCCAAAAACTGGTATCATATTTCCTGAAAAACTTTTCAAATGTCCACTGTATTTCTCTAGAGTGACATTTTTGAGATTTGTAAGAAAAAATTTCTTTGAAACTACAGACACGTCTGCACCAGTGTCAACCTCCATTATAGTGTCTGCATCTTCAATTTTAACATTTACCAATATTTTTGGTGCGTTTTCTAATGTGTTGCACTGAATAGTATTCAATTTATTCAGATTGGGTTTATTCATTCCAGAATTTTGGGCCGATTTTTTATTCCAACATACTGGAGCAATGTGCCCTTTCTTATTGCAAATATAACATTGAGCATTTTTAAATTTGCATAACTTCGTATCGTGGTTAGACTTTCCACAAATTTTGCAAGGATTATTGTATTTACATGGGAATTTAAAATTTTTAGATCTGGCTTTCAACTTATCAATATCATGACCAGGAATTTTCATCAAATTTACTTGTGACTTCGCTGCCTCTACAGAATTTGCAATATTTATTGCACTATCAAACGTTAAAAAAGGTTCACTTAGCAGCCTTTTAAGCGTAGCTTCATCGAAGCAACCACTTACAAATTGATCACACAAATTTTCATTTATGTCAGTAAATTTGCACTTGTCTGCCTGAGATTTAAGCCTCAAAACAAATTTTCCCACAGGCTCACTTTCTTTTTGTACAATCTTGTGAAATAAATATCTTTCATAGTGCTTATTTTTTATTGGATATAAATGGTTGGTTAAAACCTCTACTAAATCTTTATATTTAAGGTCACTTGGCCTTCTGGGTACCAACAAATCGCGCAAAGTCTTATAAACATTAACATCAATAGACGTTAATAACACAGATACTTTGTCTGCTTCTAATGTTTTGTTCAATTTAAAACATTCTTCTAATTGTTCCAAATAACAATTTAGATCTTCACCTTCACGAAACCTTGGATAATTTAAATTAGTGGTGGCCATACTTACGTTAATTCTTCGTCGCCATTTGATACGTTTCTATTAATTGTTAAATATTAATGGTGAAAATTATTTTGTAAGAAATTGCACTTTATATATATATATATAAATAAATGAAAGATACACTATTTTTAAGCTACTATAATTATTTTATTCTTTTTACAATTCGATTATAGTATATTGTTGTTTACAAGATGATGATCAATAATACAGAGTAGAGTAATAATATATCACAGATCACGTTGTTGCCCTATATTAATGTGTGTTGTACAGTACATGACTGGTACAGGGCAGATGGAATAAGCATCAAGTCTGTCCTCCCAGTGAAACAGCAATCCTTAGTATTCACACTTGAAGATGACCATCAATGGATAATAACCATCCTGAGTGGTTACAAGGCTTTCCTGCTATATACCAAATGTGACTCACAACCTGCATCATCGACTGTATTGGCTCATCCAGCGACGAACTCTACCCATCCTATCAGACAGAAGGCTTGAGATTCACAGCCTTTAATATGTATCGTGTAGCGCTGTTGCACTTTAACCTCCAACCAATTCTTGAGCAATTATCCTTTATTGCCAAACTAAGACTACTATAGAAACCATGGCGTCTAAGATAACAAGACTACTGAGAACTTACTGCTTATCTGTGGAGTTCCTAACTCTGGACTACTTAACTAATTTAGACGTCCTATTTATAGCACCAATAAGTAAAATCAGAACTATGCAGAGGGAACTACAACAAAGAACAAATATTCAAAGACACAACAATTATATTGAGTGAACTAATCAAGAAGAAATTAAAGTGTTCATAAGCATCCTACCACATGCTTTATATCCTTAGAAACTGGCAATAGTAGCCCAGACTCTAGGGATAATTTTTGTAGTAGTTTTCCTAATTTCAGAAGAAAGGATTTTTCAGCTTTCTACCAGCAATGCAGTGGAATATATAGGCTCTATCCACTGGTTTGATTGCCTCTTAGTCTCGGGATCATATCCGTACACCCATGTTTCATCTCCCGTGATAACAATTTTGAGCCATTGGGATCAGAATTAAACATTTCAACCATGTTTTTGCACGTTTCTTTGCGATGCTCTTTCTGCTCATTCGTTAAGAGATGTGGGACAAATTTAGCCGGGGATCGTTTAAGATATAATGTGGCACGAAATATGAAAAGAATTTTTAAAATATTGAATATTCTGACGGTATTGCAATTAATATAAAGAATAAAAAGTATCGAGAGGAAAGCATTCAATATAATTGAGATCTTGTGAGACATATATAGAAGGAAACTTAATATCCAAAATAAAAATGCATTACTTTCAATAACAATGTACTTGAAGAATTCAAAATAAATATTGACGGTATGGAAATATGGAACAGGTTCAATGTTCTACTTAACTTGTAAACACCATTAATGTGGAGTAAATATGTAAAAAAAAAAAAAGAAGTTGAGGTCAGAATCGCGAGGGTAAAGTTGTTTTTAATTGAAGAGATTCTATAAAAATATACATAGTGTGATCAATAATTTCCAGGAATGCTCAATATTTAAAGAAATACAAAATTATAATAAAGTTTTATTTAAAATTTCTCAAAATAATCACTGTCACTATCTATACACTTGTTCCATCTTTTTTTTTTTTTCAGATATCAAAACACTCTGAAAATCCTCATCTTTCAGGCTTTTCAAAATATTCTTCGTATTCTCCTTTATTTCAGGTATTGCTTTAAATCGACGTCCTTTTAAGTCTTTTTTAATTTTAGGGTAAAGGAAAAAGTCGTTGGGAGCAAGGTCAGGAGAATAGGGTGGCTGGGGTAGTAAAGCAATTCTGTGTTTAGCCAAATAGAGTTGTACAGTGACGGCCGTATGTGGCCGTGCGTTGTCATGATGCAAAAGCCAATTTTTCTTATGTCATTTTTGTGGTTGTTTCTGACGCACAGCCTCCCTTAAACGTCGCAATACATCTATATAGTAATGTTGATTGTTGGTCTGACCCTCGGGCACGAATTCATAGTGTACAAATCCCTTTACATCAAAGAAAGTGATAAGAAGACACTTAAGCTTCGATTTGATCATCTTTGCTTTCTTGAATCTTGGTTCTCCAGGCTCTAGCCACTGGTTTGATTGCCTCTTAGTCTCGGGATCATATCCGTACACCAAGCATGTCAAACTCAAATCCTAACAAGGGCCAAATAAAAAAGTAATAAGATTATGTGGGCCGCAAAAAAAAAGAAAACAAGTAATTAAATTTTTATAGTAACATTTATGTAGGTTTATTTTAAAAATTACTAATGAGAAAAAAGAAAGTAAAGTTAATATTTTCTCCCTGATATTGTCTGGTGGGCCGCAAATTTATTCGTTGTGGGCCGCATGAGGCCCGCGGGCCGCGAGTTTGACATGCCTACCGTACACCCATTTTTTATCTCCCGTGATAACAATTTTGAGCCAATGGGGATCAGAATTAAACATTTTGACCATTTTTTTGCACGTTTCTTTGCGATGCTCTTTCTGCTCATTCGTTAAGAGATGTGGGGACAAATTTAGCCGGGGATCGTTTAAGATACAGATCATTCTTTATGATGGTTTGGCATGTTCCAAAAGAGATATCCAAGTCTTCTGATAGATCTCTGATAGTTATTCTTGGGTTTTCTTTGATCGATGACTTTATTTTGAGTGTATTTTCGGGGTTTCTTATCGATAAAGGTCTGCCAGTGTGTAGATCATCCTTGACGCTTGTTCGACCAGCTTTAAATCGTACAAACCATTCAAATGTCCTCGATTGTGAAAGGGCATCTTCTTTAAAAGCCCGCTTCAACATTTGAAATGATTATACTCGAGCTTATAAATTCGAAAAAACCTGAGCGCGTGCGTCTGTGTGATCAATTATTTTTCTACGTTTTGATAAATGTTTTATCTATAAGGTCCTTATAAAATTATTTCATTATTTTGAATATTTTACGTGATCCAGTCTCATTCCTGGAAATTATTGATCACACGTTGTGTATACAAGATATAGGATTCTATGGAAATTATAATTGACGCCTTTAAACGATGCTTCACTGCACATCTTGCTACTATGGCAATTACAGGCGTTATCTGGGGAACACCAGTGTTGCTAAAAAAAAAAAAGAATATAAATAGCTTATTTTATTTTTTTAAATACAATAACTTCAACGATTCGTTTCTTTATTTTTTTACAAAAATTAGATATTTTTTCAAACCAAAAATATGTTTCATGGCGCTAACTGCGTTAAATACAGCTCTGCGAAAGTATAGTGAGTGATTGTGTGTGTTTTCATATCCGTTGGAATAAACTATTTTCAAAACACAGCACGGATAGAATAGATGGAATATGACAGACATTTCTTAGGTATAACAATACATAGCACAAGCTATAATCATTAATTCAAGGATACCAAAAGACATCACTCTAATATCCATTGAAGAAAAAAAACAGAACGACTGAATTTTGAAGCAATAATATCCAAAAAATACGGCAGGAATACCTTGATGAATATGTGGTTTCTGAATGAATACTTCACTTCTTCAGTTGCAATGATATCACTTTATCTCTTTTGTCATCCTTTTACAGCAATTACCGTACAATGAATCTTCCCATCTTACAAAGTCTCCCCGGTCTTCTCACATGTCAGTGACTCTGATAGTTAAATGGTTATCCCTCATTCTGTCTGATTATATAGTTTACCTCCTTTTACTATCCTATATAGTGAGATATCAATGCTATTCCAGAGTACTTTCTTATCTCGGAATGTCCTAACTTACTAATTCCCCATATCTGTCACTCAATTAACCTTTAAGCTATTATTATACTTTGTTCTCCATGTTTTGTGTTATTACATGTTTTGGTTCTATATATTTCCGAACGTTGAATATGATTATCGAGTGAAATTTAACTTATATCTAACTAGAGAGAGAGAGACAAACGCGAACCCGGCTTCAGTTGACCATTGTTTAGATGCATTTCAGGCACATTTTGTTATGGAACTTAATCAGTACGTTAAAAATCCAAAGACGTTCCTATATTGAAGGTAATTGCATCTAGAACCACGGCATAATCAGATGTCTGTTCGAATTTCTAAAATGGTGGTGTAGCTTATTCGTTGATCTGAAGTTACGCAACGGGTAGAAAAAAGGGAAACGGCGACTTACGCACTACTTATGTAACTTTCTTGTTTGACAATGAAAGTTGACATGTTGAAGGCCGATAGCTTGACGCCTGATTTTTTTGTGTTGTTTGTATGTTGTTGTGATAAAAAGACATACTCTCATAGGCGAAACTTAAGGAAGTTGTACCTTTTAACATGTATATCGGGATTCATACAATAACTCTGATATTTAATACACAGTGACCTTTATTGAAGACAAAGAGATAGCCAAGTGTGGACAAAATTTCCTCTGTCCCCTTCAGAAAAACAGACAACCGTCGAAATCAAACACTTTCCACTTCGTTAACTTTTGTCCATGAGTCTAGCTATTTCTAATAATTATTTTTTTTTTTTGAATAATTAGTAAAAAGCCACGAAAATGCTCAAAGATTATATCTTTGGGATTTTAAAATAAATCGAATATCTCTTTGAATCAAAACTACTTTTTTACTCTGAAAAAAATCACCATTCTGCCATGTGCTTCAATTTATTTAAGACAGTCGATTTATAAACTTTTCTTTTGGTATTTGGCTTAATAAGGAGTGACCGCGTGAAGGAATCTTGCCTTTCATAAATAATAATAATTAATAAATAAAAATATTTTTTTAAAAAACTTCTATTCAAATGCACTTAAAAGGAAAAAATAAAATATTTTATCTTCTGTCATTGAGCAATTAGATATATCTGAGTGAAAATATTTAAAAGCGGCGGGGGACGATCATCATGAATTTCGAACCTAATGTGATTTAATATGTAGCAACTGATTAGCGGTTTTTATAAGTGTTTGTTATATTTTTACCTCTTCTCTAAATATGATGGTCCCCGCCGCTTTTATTTTCACTCAGATACATCTAATTGCTCAATGACAGAAGATACAATATTTTATTTTTTTATTTTTAGTGCATTCGAATAAAAGATTTTTTTATTATTTATTTTTATTTGCTAATTATTTAGTTAGTTTTTGTCATTAATTTACAAAATTTAGAATCAAAATATCACTGGATATTAGGCCTTAAATAGACGGAAGCCTGCTCGAGGCGGATTGGTCAATTCTTTGTAAGGGGCGTAACTAAGACTTAATAAAAATAAATATAGAAATTTGTTTATTCCTGGCCATTCCAACCACCCAGAAGTCTAAAATTTTGTACACTTTCATTGTTCATTGGACTGAGTGAGTCTTGAAATTTTCATACTTCTATGTGATCTGGAAGTATATAAAAATTAATTCACAAAATTTGAAAGGCAATTTGAAATTTTGTCCATTTCCGGCCACCCTGACAACCCAGAAGTCTGAAAATTTGTCAACGTGCATTGTCATCGGGTTCTGAAAGTGTACCAAAGTTCAGATTCCTACGTGTCCTAAAAGTAATTCAAAAATCGTTTGCAAGATTTGCAAGATTAAGACAGACAGGACAGCAAGTTAAATAAAAGCTTTTAAAAATAAACTCTCTCAGAATTTGCATTCATTTATTGGGTAGTTCTCTGGCCTATAACTCAGGATTCTACGTTGGTGCGTTAGAAGTGAGACAGAACTTGTGGTGGATATAAAAATGAAGGTTTCTTCTCCCGTCAAAACCTAAGCGTCATCTATTCACCATCGCCGAAAACTAGCAGATTCAGGTCGATGACAAAGCCACAACACCAGCTTTGGTAAACTGAGAAGTGTCCACATAGAGACCACGGTTTCAGGCTAATAGCCCTCCTCAGTTCTAGGAGAACTTTATTTCATGTGATCAACAAGGGATCAAAATAAATCTTCACAATTTTCCAAAAAGGTAAAATCTTGTAAAGTGGTTAGGTTATATCTATGGCCAAAATATGGATGGAATTTTTGCCGGAAGGATAATGATCTATGAAAATAAAACTCGCCTCTCCCGTCAAAATAGATGTCAAAATGGGGCGTTAGTTATTTCTTTATTTTTATAGATCAGGGCCATTAGCTCGACATTATGGTCTTGAGGCGGACCCTTCTCAGTTTACCAAAGCTGGTGTTGTGGCTTTGTCACCAACTCGAGTCCACTAAATTGAGGAGGCGGTCAATAGATGGCGCTTCGTTTTAGCGTCTATTTTGACGAGAGAATTGACTTTATTTTCATAGATTAATTTCCTGCCGTAAATATTTCCAGATCTCGTGTTTTACTTAATTTTTATAATTTTATAACATATATCTGAAACTTTAGCTTTAATTTACTTTGTCTTTAAAACTTCAAAGCTCTCACATTTTTAAATAAAAAGGAAAATTATTGAAGCTTATTTTTATAGCTTTACTTTCATTATATTCCTACAATTATATTTCTAATTTATTTTGGTTATACACTCATGGACAAAACTTTAGAAAGTTTCATAGATTATAGTCGCCGGTCATCTATTTTTTTTTTAAGGAGATAAAGTCAATTTTGTTTATACTTGGTTATCCTGTGTGTCTTCGCAATAAAGGTCACTGTAATATCTTTCATAGTTATTGACTGAATCCCGATATACTTGCTGAAAGGTACAGCTTCCTTTAAGTTTTGTTTATAAGAGTACTAGCCGAATGACCCGGGCAACGCCCGGGTTTTACTCTATTAAATGTACCCTATTCAAATACTATTCGTTACAATTATAAATTGGCGCCGTGGATGTCACTCTTGTGAAACGTCCCGTTCAAACTTTGTGTCTGAGAAGCGATATTTTTATAGAAAGATGATCTGGCTTTTGTTTTCTGCTCGAATGAATGTTTTTCTGTTAGAATTTTGTTCCTGCATACAAAATAATGAACTGGTTTCACCCGTGGTCTCTGCTTTTTGGAATTTTCCCGATATAATTTTGTATCTGATAATCAAACATGATACAGCAATATTGTCATCATCATTTTCTGACTAAAAATATATAGTTTTAATAATTGATTTATATATATTTTTAAATAGCCTATCGTCTTCCCCGTATTCTTTTACCTATGTATGGAAATTTTGGTTTGAATTAGTGAACTACTGCGAATTTGTATACCGGACATACAGACAGACAAACAAACATACAAACATTCATTTTTATATATATAGAGATATCTAATGTGGATTATTTCAGGGAAAATCTTTTTTATATCAATAATACGTTTCTATTTCTCTCTTAATTAAAATAGATTAAAAGTTCTGTAAAGTTATAAAATATTTGTTATATATAGTTTGTAATTTGCAAAATAAACTACTATATGAATATATATATTCTAAATTATATATAATAACAATTCTAAGATTATTTTTCAATTAAAAAGTAAATGAGTTTAATTGGGAGTGTTTCAAAATGCACCGATCTGGGAATATAATAATTAAAATGAATGTAGACGTGTGTTACACAAAACTTCTAAGTTGAGACTTTTCATCTCTTAGATACACTGGCTTAATTCAGCAGGTGATAATCTCACAGACAACACTAGACTGCATCTTGTCAGTTTTTTTAGCCTTTTTGCTAGCAGTATATGTTAGAATTCCCTGCTTAGTCTGTTATTCAATCCTGGATATTACAAGATTGCCCCAAAAGTTTGTAAACATATTATTATTTATATTTTACAAGTGTTTACAAACTTTTGGAACAA